>VXCM01003230.1:0-59096 GCA_014773175.1 Lucifuga dentata | reverse complement strand
TGTATAGCAAGACTATCGTAAGTGTATAGTAAGATTATTGTAAATGTATAGCAAGACTATAGTAAGTGTGTAGTAAGATTATAGTAAGTATATAATAAAACTATAGTAAGTGTCTAGTAAGACTATAAGATTATAGTAAGACTATCATAAGTGTATCGTAAGATTATAGTAAGTGTATAGTAAGACTGTAATAAGTGTGTAGCAAAATTATACTAAGTGTATAGTAAAACTATAGTAAGAGCATAGTAAGACTACCGTAAGTGTATCGTAAGACTATCGTAAGTGTATAGTAAGATTATCGTAAGTGTGTAGTAAGACTATAGTAAGTGTGTAGTAAGATTATAGTAAGTCTATAGTAAAACTATAGTAAGTGTGTAGGAAGTGTATAGTAAGACTATAGTAGGTGTATAAAAAAGACTAGTAATTATATAGTAAGACTAATATAAGTGTATAATAAGACTGTAGTAAGTGTCTAGTAAGACTATATTAAGTGTCTGTTAAGACTATAATAAGACTATAGTAAGTGTAGAGTAAGACTGTATTAAGTGTCTAGTAAGACTACAATAAGTGTATAATAAGACTATAGTAAGTGTATAGTAAGACTATATTAAGTGTCTAGTAAGACTATAATAAGTGTATAGTAAGACTATAGTAAGTGTATAGTAAGACTATATTAAGTGTATAGTAAGACTATATTAAGTGTCTCGTAAGACTATAATAAGACTATAGTAAGAACTATAGTAAGTGTATAGTAAGACTATAGTAAGTGTCTAGTAAGACTATAGTAAGTGTTTAAAAAAGACTACAGTAATTGCACAGTAAGAGTAATATAAGTGTATAGTAAGTGTATAGTAAGACTATATTAGGTGTCTAGTAAGACTATAATACGACCATAGTAAGTGTATAGTAAGACTATAGTAAGTGTATAGTAAGACTATAGTAAGTGTTTAAAAAAGACTATAGTAATTGCACAGTTAGAGTAATATAAGTGTATAGTAAGTGTATAGTAAGACTATATTAAGTGTCTAGTAAGAGTATAATACGACCATAGTAAGTGTATAGTAAGACTATAGTAAGTGTATAGTAAGACTATAGTAAATGTATAGCAAGACTATCGTAAGTGTATAGTAAGACTATCGTAAGTGTATAGTAAGATTATTGTAAATGTATAGTAAGACTATAGTAAGTGTGTAGTAAGATTATAGTAAGTATATAGTAAAACTATAGTAAGTGTCTAGTAAGACTATAAGATTATAGTAAGAACTATAGTAATTGTATAGTAAGACTATCGTAAGTGTATAGTAAGACTGTCGTAAGTGTATAGTAAGATTATTGTAAATGTATAGTAAGACTATAGTAAGTGTGTAGTAAGATTATAGTAAGTATATAGTAAAACTATAGTAAGTGTCTAGTAAGACTATAAGATTATAGTAAGAACTATAGTAATTGTATAGTAAGACTATCGTAAGTGTATAGTAAGACTGTCGTAAGTGTATAGTAAGATTATTGTAAATGTATAGTAAGACTATAGTTAGTGTGTAGTAAGATTATAGAAAATTTTTAGTAAAACTATAGTAAGTGTATAGTAAGACTATAGTAAGTGTATAGTAAGAATATAGTAAGTGTATTCTAAGACTATGGTACGTGTATAGTAAGACTATAGTAAGTGTATAGTAAGACTATCGTAAGTGTATAGTAAAACTATAGTAAGTGTATAGTAAGACTATAGTAAGTGTATAGTAAGACTATCGTAAGTGTATAGTAAAACTATAGTAAGTGTATAGTAAGATTATAGTAAGTGTATAGTAAGACTGTAATAAGTGTGTAGCAAGATTATACTAAGTGTACAGTAAAACTATAGTAAGTGTATAGTAAGACTATCGTAAGTGTATAGTAAGTCTAAGTGTATAGTAAGACTACAGTAAGACTGTAGTAAAACTATAGTAAGTGTATAGTAAGACTATAGTAAGTGTATAGTAAGAGTATAGCAAGTGTATAGTAAGATTATAGTAAGTGTATAGTAAGATTATCGTGTGTACTAAGACTATAGTAAGTGTGAAGTAAGATTATAGTAAGTCTATAGTAAAACTATAATACATGTGTAGGAAGTGTATAGTAAGACTATAGTAGGTGTATAAAGAAGACTAGTAATTATATAGTAAGACTAATAGAAGTGTATAATAAGACTATAGTAAGTGTATAGTAAGACTATATTAAGTGTCTAGTAAGACTATAATAAGTGTATAGTAAGACTATAGTAAGTGTATAGTAAGTGTATAAAAAAGACTAGTAATTATATAGCAAAACCAATATAAGTGTATAGTAAGACTATAGTAAGTGACTAGTAAGATTATAACATGTGTATAGTAAGACTATATTAAGTGTATAATTAGAGTAGAGTAAGTGTATAATAAGACTATAGTAAGTCTGTAGTAAGACTTTAGTAAGTGTATAGTAAGACTATAGCAAGTGTACAGTAAGACTATAGTAAGTGTATAAAAAAGACTAGTAATTTTATAGTAAGTCTAATATAAGTGTATAGTAAGACTATAGTAAGTGTATAGTAAGACTATATTAAGTGTCTAGTAATATTATAATAAGTGTATAGTAAGACTATAGTAAGTGTATAGTAAGACTATAGTAAGTTTTTATTAAATGTATAATAAGACTATAGTAAGAACTATAGTAAGTGTATAGTAAGATTATAATACTACCATAGTAAGTGTATAGTAAGACTATAATACTACCATAGTAAGTGTATAGTAAGACTATCGTAAGTGTATAGTAAGACTATAATACGACCATAGTAAGTGTATAGTAAGACTATAGTAAGTGTATAGTAAAAAGACTATAGTAAGTGTACACTTACTATAGTTTTACTATACTCTTACTATAATCTTACTACACACTATAGTCTTACTCTACACTTACGATAATCTTACTATACACTTTTTATAGTCTTACTATACACTTACGATAGTCTTACTATACACTTACTACACTCTTACTATACACTTACTATAGTTCTTACTATAGTCTTATTATACTCTTACTATACACTAACTATAGTCTTACTATATACTTATTATAGTCTTACTAGATACTTAATATAGTTTTACAATACACTTAGTATAGTCTTACTCTACACTTACATTAATCTTACTATATAATTACTAGACTTTTTTATACACTTACTATAGTCTTACTATAGTTTTACTATACACTTACTATAGTCTTACTGTCGTCTTTTTATACACCTACCATTATCTTACCATACACTTACTACACACTTACTATACTCTTTTTATACACTTACTATAGACTTACTATACACTTATTATAGTCTTACTAGACACTTAATATAATCTCACTATACACTTATATTTGTCTTACCGTACAATTACTGTAGTCTTTTTTTATACACTTACTGTAGTCTTACTATACACTTACTATAGTCTTTTTAAACACTTACTATAGCCTTACTATACATTTACTATAGTCTTAATATACACTTACTATAATCTTAATATATACGTACCATAGTCTTAGTATACACTTACTATATTCTTACTATACACTTACTATAGTCTTACTATACACTTATATTAGTATTACTATATAATTACTAGTCTTTTTATACACTTAATATAATCTTACTAGACACTTACTATAGTCTTACTGTACACTTACGATAATTGTACTATACACTTACGATAGTCTTATTATACACTTACGATAGTCTTACTATACACTTACTATAGTTCTTACCATAATCTTATAGTCTTACTAGACAGTTACTATAGTCTTACTATACACTTACGATAGTCTTACTATACACTTACTATAGTTCTTACTTTTTTTTACACATCAGGGACAAAGATAGATGCCCAGTTTGTCTAAAGTAACTTTAAAACACTGAAGTCCGACTATTTGAACTGTTTTAATAATAACTTAAAAACACTATACCTTCCAATCCGTGCTACTGTTGCAGTCTTTCCATTGATGCCGATAACTGTTTTCAGTGAAATTTAATCACTATGGCAACAAGTCGTGCTGGCGCGAGGCGCTCATATCCATAAAAAGTGGGAGGAGCAGAGAGAGAGAAGCCGAAGATGTACGAAGTTAAATGGATGTTTTTCGAGCGTGAGAAATCAGGTCAGGCGTGAGAGCGTGTGAAGTCAGCCGTTTGCGTGAGTCTTACGCTCAATGCGTGAGAGTTGGCAGCCCCGCACTGATGACCAAATGTACCGTATATACTCGCGTATAAGCCAATCTCGAATATAAGCCGACCCCCCCAAAGTTGACCTGCAAATTTAGTTTTTTTTTTTTTGTTTTTTTTTAAAACAATATAAGCCACACCCCAAAGTTGCTCCATCAATTTATTTATTTATTTAGCAAATCGTGATCATTCCTTATTAACTGACAGACAAGACAGCACACCTCTTCCAGCAAGACTCCCACACTTTTATTGATTACCGGTAAATCTCCCCGTAACACATCACAAGTACCGCTGAATATTACCAGATACTTAACAAATTAGTGTTTTTTCTGGGTATTGTCATGGCATTCTTCTGATTTTCTGAAAATAATAGCCGTAAACATGACAGCAGCTGATTGTAATTAACTACCGTTATTAACAGTAACATTAGCATAACTGATAACGGTAATCAGCAGCTGCTTACCATAACTACGGCGACATTAGCTGACATTTCTGGACTACTCTTCCCCATCTGAATCGGCAAAGAGTTCATTCCAGTCCTGCTCTGTGTAATGTGTGCCCTCATCATGGACGAGATCGTCATCCCAGTCGACCGGTATCTTCGACTCCTCTTCCTCCTCTTCCTCTTCTTGATCCCCCTGTTCATTTTCTAGCCAAAGGGCGTCATCCTCTGATCCATCCAAAGCGTTGATGGATGGGCACTGGGACCCCTACTGGCATGTCTTGATTTCTTCATAGCCTGTAGGGCACCCAGGCTCTTTCTCCACTCCCGTGAATGAGAAACAAGTATACTTGTTTCTCATTCACACCAAAGTCTGAAGCTGCTTTGCAGTTATTATGCTGTAGCATATTCAGCGACGTGAATCTTGAAAGTAGCGTCATATGACGCTCTTTTCCTCTTCTGAGTCCGTGTAGTTTCCATTCTGTGTTGTATCTAATCTCACGCTTCTTGCTAATAACGCACAAAACATGACGCTGAACGAGATTACCAGATAACGTTACCTTATCGGAATATGAAACAGCATTTTTATATGGTTGTCTCTGATTGGCCCGTTCCACTGTCTTTGACCAATCACAACAGCGCTTTCTGCCCGCAGCATATGGCAGCCGCAAAATGTGCTGGATAAGCTATTTAACCAGGAAATATCTGATTCTAAGGTNGCAGCATATGGCAGCCGCAAAATGTGCTGGATAAGCTATTTAACCAGGAAATATCTGATTCTAAGGTATGATTTTAACTATTTTTCAATGGTAATGTAGTGGTAATGGGTAGTATTTTTACCGCTGGAAATTTCGTTCTGTGGGATGTGGATTTTGAATNAAAAAAAAAAAAAAAAAACTTGGCTTATACGCGAGTATATACGGTACGTTGTCCCATACTGTGATTTCGTGACTCCATGCTGAATTGTCAGTTTATGAATTGTGTTTGTGTGCCTGCCTTGCAATACAAAAATATTTTCGTGCAAATTGTTGACTTCTATTTTTTTGTAATTGATAGGTATGTGGGGTAGGTGGGTACAGTGGCTGGATGGGGCATTGGTTGTCCACAACATTCTACACCCTCAGAGTTAATTATATTAACACCAGTTAGTGTTACTATAATAGAGTCAAGTGTAGTGTGGTAGTGTTAATATTTTTACACTGACACTAGTGTAGAGTACTACCAGCACTACATGGTGTCAGCCAGTGTTAATTTTTTAACTCTTACAGTGTTGAAATAACTGAGTGTTAAAAAATTAACACTTTCGAAAGTGTTAATTTAACACTTAAAAGAGTGGACACATACACACTTTTGTAGTGTTAAATTTAACACTCTCAGAGTTAATTTAACACTTGCGATTTTGCTGTGTGAGATGCATCCAGTTAGACTGGACTTGATTGGATATAAGCACAGGAAACCACAAACCTGTAATATCTCCATTGATTGTTACTAATGAATATATTCAGCTGTGCCTCAGGGTACTGACATCATGTTATCATGTATAAATTACTTGCAATTCATTTCCAATCAAGAATAGGTGATGATGTCACTGCAGTCATTTCTAAAATACAGTAAATACTGATTAGAGTCTGTCACCACAGCTGCAAGGTTGTTGTCCGGAAAACGGGGATTTTGGATTCCACAGGTTTGAAAACCAAGAGAAAATTCTTCCTGTACTACAGCAAAGCATGCATGAGAGAGAACAGATGTGTTGTGTTCTTTCTTTCTTTTTTCTTTCTTGTTTTATGTGAAGCATATTGAGTCTCCCTTGTGTATGAATTGTGCTATACAAATAGTTGTCTTTCTTTCTTTCTTTCTTTCTTTCTTTCTTTCTTTCTTTCTTTCTATAGCGGCAAGTTGTCTCTATGCCTATAAAATAACAGCACCGCTGCGAGGCTGACATAGGGAGAAATCCGTCTGACATGCTGTTACACAACAAACACACTTTTCCAGTGGTGACATCATTTCAGATGTTTATTCAATTCATTCAGACAAAACGATGAGACTTCCAGACACACACCCACACAAAGAGAGAATTATGCAGTAAGCTCAACACACATTTCATACCTCGCTCCTACACCTTCTTTCTTTCTTTCTTTGGATGTATATCAGATACATCCATCCATCTATCCACCCATCCATCCATGTCTCTTTTCAGGTAGCATACTTTGAAGTTGGCAACCTGAACATAAACATCTATGCACGCTCATCCAATCTCCCATCATATGTGAGAGAAAATTTTGACTTAAATCCTTGTCATGGCAGTGAGAGTATGGGAAATATGGACCGCATCATCGTCAGTTACCAAGTGGCAACCAGAGAGGTCAAGAAGATGTACATCACTGAGCATTACAGAGTTAACATATAGATATTCCGTCATGACAAGACTCATGAAATCAGCCCTGAACTGATCGGAGTCCTGCAAGACCCAAATCTGGATCAACACCTTTGTCACCCAGATGGGTTATTATGGACCTAATGAAGCTAACCAGCAACCCAGTCAAGATCAAGGTAAAGGTCTGTGTCTTGACAAGGTCTGTGTCTTGACAGCTTGTCTTGCAGATAAAGACACATGTAAAACTCTCTGCCGTGGTCAACCCTGAGTTGGTCCCACATCCCATGGTTGACGACTGCAGATCTGGAGCGAAATAATGTGTTCATAATTGTTACATGTTCACATGGCTGCACTGAACTTGACTGATCCCTAAGAAAAGAAATGCACTACATTCAATGAAAATACAATATACATAGCACAGATCATTGAGAAATACTTGTGATTTTTTTAAAATATAATTTTTTTAAAAGTCATGCTTAATTAACACGACAATTATTTGATTTTTTGTGTTAATTAAAATGTTAGACTGTTTATATGGAAGATTATAAATATATATATTAAAATAAAAAAAAACAGTGAAATATAATGCACATTAGTGAAATACATGTTTTTTGGCACAACGTTACTTTTGTGCCATAATTTTTAACCAATCAGAGACCTGAAGTAGCTAAAATTTCTGATTGGTCAGTCTCCTATCCAATCAATACACTTCCTGACAGACAGCGATTGGAAGAGATATGAACCATACAGTACAGGAACGAGCCTCATAACTTTGATGATGACCTGCTGGATAAAATAAAATAAAATCATCCTGAAAATATTGATAGGTCACATNTAACTTTGATGATGACCTGCTGGATAAAATAAAATAAAATCATCCTGAAAATATTGATAGGTCACATGGTCAAGTGAGTTATTAATTTTTAGTTTTCCTACATCAATTTTTTAAAAATGTTTTTGAACTTGTATAACGCCACAACAACTCGTGGCGTACAGGTGTAGGGAATGCCTTGGTCAAGACGCTAAGCAAATGGGTTCTAGTAGTTGGAAATACTGTTTAGAATTTAAAGGACCATACCATCCATTTTGCATGTTTGAGCCTAATATTTTCAATTTTTATACATTACGTTACTGACAACAATTTCTCAAAGGATAAAACCGTATTTCAGCTTTCCGGATATTTTGCAAAATCTCTTAATCTTTCAAAATCAGATATTCAAGTGATACACCCACCTTAAAAATCCATGTTTCTCCTGCTAATAATTACGCAGCTTTTTGAAGTTTCCGATAAACACAGATCTTCTTTTATATTCCCTGGTGGAGACATCCATTCACTCTATGCTTTTTATTGCACTTAAATGATAAAATTACGTAACTTCGAAAAAAACCCTGAATACACATCTTATTTGCAATGATGGATTGCCTATCCCAAGAACATTTCAAGTGTCAACAAGTTGATTTTAATAACGTACCAGAATGAACTGAAAGCAATAGCGGTCTGGAAGGTAGGAATTTTTTTTTTTTTTTTTNAATTTTTTTTTTTTTTTTTAATTGTTCCATTATTATGCTTTGGGAAATGATTGTCATAGTGTTATGAAAATTGAACATATTCGACTCAAACATGCAAAACTACCAGTATGGTCGTTTAATATTGTTATAAGATACTAACAAATGGTTCAGTTTTGATCCTGAAATCTTGAAATCATATCATACTATGGCCAGTTCTCTAGTCTTGAAATCTTGGAATACATCTGAAATAATTTAATGCTCACTCCTGTCCTCTAAGCCAGATGCTGATAATAGTCATACATAATCTGTGGATTCTTAAAAGCCAAAAGAAGCCATTCTGACATCTAAAACTTATCTTAATCTATAATACTTCAGTTTATTCTCATGACCTAGGAAAAAGTGTAAAATGACAGGTAATTTGGACGCCTACAGGAATTTACTATTGGTTCTCTGACAGCAGTTTGTACCTTCTATGTGTATTGAAACGCTGCCCTCTAGTGAGCTTTCAGTCAAATTGCAGAATACATTTTACAACATGAATTACACTTTCCCCATATTTATTTCCCATCCTGTCAGGTGTCAGTAGATAATCCATCATCGCCAGTAAGACGTGTATTCAGGGTTTTTTTTTTGTTTTTTAATAAGTTGCATAATTTTAGTGTTTGAGCGCAATAACAAGTGCAGAATGATCTGAAAATGCTTCCTAGTGGTGCATTCATGTGCTGCAGTGAAGAACTGACGACAGGAAGCAGGAAGCTCAAACATACAAAATGGCTGGTATGGTCCTTTAAAACTTAAATTAGACCTGAAAACATGAGTCATGTTGGGTTGGTCAGTTAGCAGCATTTGACAGCTAATTACATCTTAATAACTCTCCTGCTAAGAGCATTATTTAAGATGTGCAAAACAAGACCCTGTGGCAAGATTTTATCCATTAACAAAGCAGATGCTGGTCCTATTTTCTTTGTTGCTATTTTCTGCTGTGTATGTGTGTCTTTTTGTCAGGCGTGGCATGACAGTTTGTTGATGAAATCTGCTGAAATCCTGCTGCACTGTATTAATTCCTAACTGAAAGGAATACCAAAGAAAAATAGCCACCTGGTGCAACTCCCTCTGCCTTTTGTATGTTGAAATGCATTTCAAGAATGCCCTCTGTGTTGTTTGTTTTGTGGAACATCTGCAACATGAATCCAACACAGCCGTCCATCTGTGTATAAAGGCTCTTTGTGATCGCGGCCAGCAGCAGCTGCTGGTGGTGCGACTCCCCACATCTTAAAACAAGGAAGTGGGAGATGTCTGATATTCAAGGACTTTCCTCATTCATGCAGGCAGAATGCTACTTTATCCCACAGTGACCGCAGGTGTGTGTGTGTGTGTGTGTGTGTGTGTGTGTGTGTGTGTGTGTGCAGGTCTAGATGTGCATGCTGGAACAAATGAGAAATATGAAATTAAAAAAAGAAGTCCCTGCTGGAAGTTTTCCCGCTCTGAGAAGTCTAGGCATGATTTGGAGCCCTGAGATTAAGATCTTCATTGTGTTGTTGTTAAAACTTGCTGAGTCTCTTACATAAGATCACGTCACATATTTGTGTTGTCATGGACATTTATTGTTGATTGTTAAGCACAGTTGACAAGTCACCAAGTACTTTTACTTTTATCAGTACTTTACCTGTCTTTCTATTTTATGAGACATTAAAGGACCATACCACCATTTTGCATGTTTGAGCCTAATATATTCAATTTTCATACACGTAACATTACTGACAATCATTTTCCAAATCATACTACTGGAACAATGAGTTAAAAAATATTTTAACTCACTGTTTTTTTTTTTCCCCCTTACCATACTTTCCCTACCTTCCAGACTGCCATTGGTTTCAATTCATTCTCTTAAAATCAACTTGATTCTTGAAAAGTTCTTGGGATAGATAATCCATCTTCACGAACAAAACGTATATTCAGGTTGTTTAGAATTTATGTAATTTTAGCGTTTAAGTGCAATAAAAAGTGTGGAGTGAATGTATGTCTCTACCAGGGAATATAGTCCTGAAAGAAGACCTGCATTTATTGAAAAATTTTAACGACCGTGACTTCATAATTTTGTGTAACTATTAGCAGGAGAAACATTGATTTTTAAGGTGGGTGTATCGGTTGAATATTTGATTTTGAAAGATTAAGAGATTTTGCTAAATATTGGGAAAGCAGAGATACGGTTTTATCCTTTGGAAAATGTTTGTCAGTAACATAACATATGAAAATTGAATATATTTGGCTCAAACATGCAAAATGGCCGGTATGACACTCTCCATCGATCAAATGTATATTTTCAAGCATCTTTTAATTTTTATATTACCTCATATGTAGCGTGAAATCTATCATGTTTGCAAAGCGATTGCAAGTCTTGTATAATCTTGTACCAGACATTCCTGCCTCGGTGTTGATGAATTATGCTTTTGATAGTTCTTCACCTTCCACTGGAACAGATAACAGAGAGAGGGAGCATTTCAGGCAACATGGGAAAGTTTTCTCCTTTTTGTGACCCAGTTAAGGCCTCAGTAAGGAGCGGCAATCTGAGGACTTGAAGTTACCATTCCATGCATGTCTCAGACACCTGCTGACTTACCTTTTACTAATTTTGTGCTTTCAGACATTAATAGAACATCTTTGCCAGGTCTTTCTTGAAAAAGAGATTTTCCTTTTATCTCAATGAGACTTTACCAGGTTAAATAAAAATAGAAAGCTGCTTTGTGTTACATTTCTTCCCTCCACACCTTGACCTTGAATGACAACTGTGGAGCAAAAATATTGTTATTGTGTTTATCAGTGGAGATTCCTGTGTTTTATGTTCAATCAAACATTTATAGTAAAACTGATAAGCACCCATGAGCACACACTGAATGGAGATTTTGTGTAGTTTCATGTTACAAACATGTAGAAACAGGCATTCAATCCATTTCCAAATTGATTTGATTGGCTGATACCAATAAATTAAACAGTCCAAGAGATGGCTAAGAAACTATATCTTATTAATTCTATAAAAGTAATTCCTGTTAACTGTGGTTAGGAAAAAGTGTATTCACCACTATATTTTAGGTGCATGAGTTATTATTAGTACTAACTTATTTAATATATCTCTTGTTGAGTTTATACGTCATAAATATTTTGCCTCTGGAAACTGAAACAGTCATGCATTCTGTACGTCCATATACATTTGTCAGTTTTTCTATTTTTTGTCTCCCTCCCAGTGCTCATTCCTGCCTGTTTGTCTTACATCTAATTGTCTCGCTGTCTTTCTCCGCTCGAAGATCCTCCTCTTACTGTTTCACACAGAACAGGGGACAAGACAACAATGTTAAGTATCTCAAGGCCAGGCTTGGGTATAGGGAGATAAAAATCCAGGTTCCCAGGCCCTGACAAAGAATAGCTACTACAGATGCTCGTCTGGTCACTCCTATCTCCTCCTCCAACCGCTACGCAGAACTAACCTCAGCCTTTATCCCATCACGAGTCTGACTTGAAAGCATTTCCATTGTAGTCCATGTACGGCATGTCCACCATGTCCCTTACGTTCTTTGTCATGATGATGCTTCTGAGCTGCTCACTGGTGATTGCACTTGCCTTGCATCCATCCAGAGAAGAACCTGCAGCCTCTGCAAACTCTCCTGTTACCAAGCAAAACAGGTTAGTATCAAACTTGTTTATGCAGCACACACACACACACACACCTTTATGATCAAGAAGAAGATAATACTCTAGATCTGTTGCCGCCTATGCAAATTTTGCCTTTGTTAATAATGGCATATTATATGTAGGGAGCATTTGAGACCATTTTCCAGTGGATTGAACAAAAAAATGATAAAATACCACATTGGGTCACAGAGGTCATCATTCTCAGAGCGCTGCGGTTTATCATACCTAGCATATTGTGGTGCTGTAACACATCAGAAGACCTCTGTTGATGCATGTGCTGAGGCCTTATCACACAGAATATTAGAGTCTGGGTTTGATGAGGGTCATGTTGACCCATTGGTTTTTTTAAGAGTTGTATGCAGTGATGCAACACACTCTTCCTTTCCAGCTTTAGCAGTGTAATCAATCCCCCTTCAAGATACTTTGCCTTGGCTTTGGCAAAGATCTGCAAAGCTGCTTTCACATATTGAGGGAGTTGAGATAGCAAGAGTCCAGATTTCCATCCACCATTAACATGAGTGATGGTTTATGTGCAGATGCCAGGGTGAATCTCTGCAGTCCATCAGGACGGGGCTCCTCAGGGCTCTCAACCTGCAGGTTGAGCCACGGCTGCCTATGGGTAGGCTGGACAGCATCAGGGACCAGTGGAAGAGTACGTTTAGTGCCATTGCTCACAAGGCCAAAGTGAGTCCAGGTAAGTGAGTTTGTATTGCTTTCAAAAATCCAAACTGAACAGGTACAGCCACGATCCACACTGATCCAAGTCCAGTTTTTCTTGCAAGATGCCTTTTTGCTGACTCAACACCTAATACTTAATGGAGATAACAAGAACCAGCACACAAACACACATACAAAATTCCATTATATGTTAAAGGCACAACCAATTATTCAAATCTAAACAGAGGTGAGACCTGCCCATCAAATTCAAAACGCAGAACTAAACCCACTATCATTCCTAAGCCGACAAGACAACAAGCACATCTAAGTTACATGTTTGTTTAGATACATGATGCTCTTAGTTGAAATGCCTATATTATGCCTATATCTGCCTATTTGCCTATATCTGATGATTTGAGAAACACACAAAATGCTTATCTACAACTCTTCAACCATGTTTGTGATGCATCTGTGATGTCCCTCCAGTTCCAGGACTCTCTGCTCACTCTGTAACACCTGCTGTTGGAGACAATGCGAGCCTGAAATGCTGTACCATGGCCTCTGAGGTCTTCATGAGAGGTACAGGAGGTTTGTTTGCTTGTTTTAAATGTACTTTAACATGAAAATGCATTCATATCTCAAATTACATCTATCCTTATGTTTGACAGATCTGGGCTGGGACAGCTGGGTCATCTATCCTGGCAGCCTCACCATGGTCCACTGTGCACCTTGCATCCCTGAAGGAAAGACTTTCCACTGTCCATCGATCCACACTAATGGCCAGAATACTCACACACAGGTATAAGAAATTTGGTTAAATTGTGGCATTAGTGCTTAGGACTTCTTGCAGATTCCTTGTGGCTTTATGAGAGATTCAAGGTTTATTGAAAAGGGGAAAATTTGCAATGTTTCATCTGTGTAAGCAAAAACAGAAAACTGCACATACATGCTTAACAGACATAGTGGTATTTCCTGTCACAATGGAAATGCTCATTAAATTCCCCATATAATGAGAATAAATGCCTGGTATTTTTCTACCTTCTACCATTGCATTCTGGGATTGATTCCAGCATCCTGTGACCCTGATAAGAGGAAAAACATATGAATGAATGAATTAATGAATAATTAATCTCTTGACAGAGACAATAAATGCCTCATTTGTGTACCAGTATGAATTCTGTGAAAGTAAGAACAGCACACAGTTTATCTTGATCTGTTATGAAGGTGAAATGCCGCCAACAAACACGCCATTGTGCTGTAACAAAGAATAAGCAAAGGCACTTTCCAATATTTCTCAGCCAAAAATGGATGCAGTGTGGCAGCAGAAATATGCTGCATTTAGCCACAGGCAGTGTGGAAAATATCTTTCTAAATGCAACAACTTATACATAAAGAACAACTATGGCTTAATAAATGCAGATAATGATAATGAAATGATTTATAATAACTGTGATTTAGTGAGTGTAGAGGGCGGGATTTGTTGCTTTGTTGTTGAATTTATCCACCTTGTACTAAGAAAACTTTAAAATTTAATCCTATGATTCATTCTAATTCAGTTGGGTAGGTAGGTTTATTAAATCTAATGTATGTTTTTTAATGTTAGAATCCTTTATAAGCAGTTTTTTTTAATATAAAGCACAACTGTGATTTATTTAAATATTCTTACTTAAAATATTACATGCAGCAATTATATTCTTAAACTTTAATTTGTTTTAATCTTTGGTTTAGTCTTGTTGAGAAATTTTTAAGCAGACCCAATTGTACTTTGTTGATGTGATGAAAATAATGTATCTGTGCTTATGAAAATGTGTTCCTTCTCTCTTTGTCTTTTTCTGGCTCCAGTTGCTGTGTTGTCAGCCCACCTCCCAGGAAATGGTGCCCATCCTCTACATGGATGAACTCGGTACCCTCGTCATTTCCTCCGTGCAGCTGAGCCGTAAATGTGGCTGTGGCCCCGGAAGCCTCCCGCTGCCTGGCGAAGAGTAAAGCTTTGTTTTATCGTCTTACATGACCTCTTGTGGCACTTACATATATCATATCACTACATTATATCATTACACATATCATATCACAGAGCTGAAAGTTCCGTTTTAATGAACAATGTAAAATACAGAGAAATGTATGCAGGTGTTTTCTATTACCACCACTTTAATGCTTTTGCAAAACCAGTATGTCTTTATTTTAGGTGTTAAATTTAGATGCATTTCAGCGTGTTTTCAGCAGTACTAAAAATGGAAATGAGTGAATTTGGTCTCAAATTCCAAATTTTTCATCACAGAAGTACTTTCCTAGAAAATCTTTTAATGTCAGTAATCCAAGTACGAGCTGTACGAGCTCCAAGAAAGAGCTGGAAGTATTTTAGTGAGGAGTAATTGATGGGGCGGCTGATGAATGTTGTCACTTTAGCTTTAAATAAATCTCCTGGGTGCACTGAGTTATTTAAAGAGACTGCTGTTCCCTCCAAAAATCTTTGGCTGTCCAGACCTGAATCCTCTCCCAGGCCAGTTGGCTTTGTTCTGATTTGTGATACAGCTACCTCCTCTGACACAAAAGAAGTTTATCTTCCACTGAATCAAAATAAATATTTGTGTTTATTGTAGAGGGACTCCCATACTAAATCTAAAAGAAGTTTTCTGTCAGTTTTCCTGGAGCCTGTCATTGTCTCTCTCTCTACAAATCTGCACAGTGCTTTTCCACAAAGGCTTTACTGGCCGTGTTCCATTTTCATGTTTCAGCTGGTAAAAGGCAAAGGAGGCGATGCTGCCCTGCAGACACTAACTACAACTTTTGTCAATAAATACACTTTCTTCTTTATTTTATGAAAGGCAAACTTTGTCAAGCAAGCTTTTTACTTTATGTCAACCAAAGGAAAACTGAGTAGTAATTATCAGAAACTATTACTTTCATAAATCAACTTTTCAAAACATTTTAGCACTTTGCTGTTGTATTATGCAGATATTTTGTCCAACAAACATTTAACTATTGGCAGACAAAACCCAATCCAAATGAAACAGTGATATGAATCAAATGTGTTAGTTGTGTAAATGTAATAGTTGCTCCTTTTGAGGTTTCTAATTTATAATATCATATCAGTTCTTTTCTAAAATGAACAGCAGTGCGACTAAGTAACTCAGTAGAAGTTAGCACCAGTTTTGTGTATTGACAGTAAAAAAAAAAAAAAAANAAAAAAAAAAAAAAAAAGAAAAAAAAAAGCAGAATGTAAAATACTGAAAGCATCAAAAGGTGAATTTGAGGTCATTAATATAATATATAAAATAATCATTAGTATAGTGATGAAGAATTATCTTGTGCTATATAACACATCTCTGAAATGAAGTTGCATTTTTGTTTATTTCGTTAGTTGGTTGTTTATTTCGTTAGTTAGCTCGTTAGTTTATTTTCATGTCTGTGACAGTTGACTGCAGAATCAGAACCGTTCCGGTTTTTTTTCTAGAGGATATGAAATTCTGTTAAGTCAAATTGTATTACATAAGCTGCATTTAATTGATTTATTAGAATGAAAACTGTATGCTTTTATTTCATTTGTAACATGAGAATTCTTGTTGTATTCTTATGTGCCTGCGATTGATCACTTTGACTAGTGCATGTTAGTCTGTTTCCCTAAAATACTTTGACTAACTTTGACTACAAAAGTTTTTATTTTTAACTAATTCACATAGTTACCTCACCATTCATATTTTCAAGTATTTTTTCATGAGTACTATTTATCACACATATATATTAAACCTTAAATTACATTAGTAAATAATCAGCATCTAATGCAAAATGTATTATTGTAGTTATCACACTGCCATGCCATTTTGATCGCGTGTATGTATTTCATGATTCCTTGCTCCTGTCATTTGAATAAAAGGATTGAAATCATCTTCACCTTCTTCTCATGCCATTTTTATGACAAAATGTGATGTTGTTAATGGTCATTGTTTTAGCATTGATGTTTCTTTTCAAAGCCAAAATGTCTGCCAGCGTTTCTGCCTGTCAGACGGCTCTTCTGAGCTCTGGAGGGAGGAAAATAGCACAGGGAGAAATGTTGGCAGAAATCCTGACACAACTCATGGGTAACACATCATGTTGCGTAACGTCAGAGAAAGTCTTCAGCATTTTCAGTTGCTGTGCAATTTTACGCAGAAATCATTTCTTGACTGCAGTTGCAACTTATTAACTTATCATTCTTAAGTCCTGCCAGCAAGATATTGATCCTGGACTACAGTAAAACAACTGCAAAGGAAGACAGGAAGACGTGGACTATCACTCAACTTTACTCATTGATTTCATTGATACGGCACATAATGTCAGGATATTTCACTGTATGGGTATCTTGCATGCTGTCCCCCTTTCTTCTGGCTGTGGGGGCTATTGACTGTTCAGAGAAGGAAACTTTGCTGAGAAAAATTCCCAGCACGATTATGCAACCAACTGACTGCTTAATGGAGTGCACTGGGCTGACGTATATCAAGAAAATGCAACTTCAGGATAATCATAATATACGTTTTAAGGATTCCACAGAAGGTAAGAGAGACATTTTTAACACTCAGTGGAGGCTTTGTATTGTTCTGCAAAACCAAATCTCACAAACTCTAAAAGAAAAAAACAAATGCTTGAAATGATCAGCAATGAAAGTTGCTGCATCATTCCCTGTAAACTGTTGTTTCTCCTCAGCAGACCTTGGGGAATATTGTTGGTCTACGAATCTGCAGTGCACCATTGGAGAGAGCTTCCAGCATGCTTTCGTGGTTTTGCCTGTGGATATGTCTGTGATAGGACAAGAACAGCTGGAACTAAAATCCACTGCCCCCACAGCTAGCACACTGGATATACACAACAGTACCACCACAATTGCAGATAGCTGTGGCCTCCGTTATGATGTCACACACCACTTTAACAGAGAGAACACGGGGACGTCGTTCTGCGTACAGATTGTCACCCAGCAAAGCCTCCTGGGAGACAGACTGCTTAAATGTCCACCGTTTCTGGTCACTCTTTGGCAGAGAGTTCCAAATCAGTCCAAACAAGAAGGCGGGGGGTAGAAAAGGTTAACCAAGACTGAGCACAAAAATACTGTTTGGCCCGAAGCTTCATTTAACATGGCTCCATTGTGATGTTTTCAAACTAATAAGTGCATCTGAATGTGTAAATAATGCTTGTATTCGTCATTGCTATACCTGCTTTACAAGCGTGAATGATGAAAAAAGATAAGTGAAGGTAAGTTATTAAAATGGAAATCTGTTTGTACTGTAGAGAAAGTTTGCTCTATAACAGAGTGGAAATTATATGCCTTATTTGCTCATCATATATAATCTGTATTGATTTCAGCTATGTATTTAAAGGACCATACCATCCATTTTGCATGTTTGAGCCTAATATATTAAATTTTCATACATGTAATGTTACTGACAATCATTTCCCAAAGCATACTACTGGAACGGTGAATTAATAATGTTTTTCCTACCTTCCAGACCGCCATTGGTTTCAGTTCATTCTAGTATGGTATTAAAATCAACTTGTTGATACTTGAAACGTTCTTGGGATAGGTAATCCATCATTGCAAACAAGACGTGTATTCAGTTTTGTTTTGTTTTTTCAAAGTTTCATAATTTTAGCATTTAAGCGCAATAAAAAGCGTGGAGTGAATTTATGTCTCCACCGGGGAATACAGTCCCAAAAGAAGACCTGCGTTTATCGACAAATTTAAACAGCCATGACTTCATAAAAAGTAAATATTATCAGGCAAAACATCGATTTTTAAAGTGAGTGTACTGCTTGAATATTTGATTTTGAAAGATTAAGAGATTTTGTAAAATATCAGGAAAGCTGAAATATGGTTTTATCCTTTGGGAAATGATTGTCAGTAGCGTAACATGTATGAAAATTGAACATATTAGGTTCAAACATGTAAAATGGCTGGTATGGTCCTTTAATAGTTTGCTTATCATGGTTAATTATGATGTGACATGACTTTCATCAGCACATTACAAATATGAGCTCTTAAAGACAAACAGCAAATAAGGAATCAAATTTCATTAGTAAACAGCACTGATATACAAAGCTAAAGATCAGGAAATTCAGAGAGAATTATAACTTGAGGGTTAATCTTGTCTCAATGTATTGCTATAGGCTATTAAAAGTGTTTTAGCATTTTTCACCTTGATTGCTGTAATATACCCTGGCATTCATATTAACAGACAGTAAATATGATTTAATATTCGTAGCATTTAACAAGTGTTGCACAAATACAAACACAAAGCCTGTGTTTGTACTACTACTGACCTGTCAATATGCGCTAAACATCTCTTCTGAAGTTGCTTATTAAACAGGAATCATCTTCCAAAGTCTCATCTTCCACATTATCATTTTTATAGTGAAACAGCCAGTATGTATTGAACCAAAGTTGCAGAATTTGAGCTTCTATAACTTTTTACATCAACATAAATTTACCTGCTAATACACCTGGTTAGACACATTGTCAAAGTACAAGATTAGAGAGCAAGTTTTTGGCCAGCATCCATGTTTTCATTCCTTAGTTGTTGCCAGCTAGCTGCCAATCAGAGCACAGCAGGCTTTTGGGACGGGGCCTTAAAGAGGCAGCACCTAAAATGACCTGCTTACATTCAGTGTGCACAGTGGTGCTTTAGCAAGGGAGAGTAGAACTGGAACAATATGATTTTTGTGTTTTAAAGCATTACAAAGTTTTAAAAATAGACCATTAAATAAAAACAACAACATGAAAATCTGTATAACATGTTCCCTTTAAAAGCTTTTGTGATAGATTCCTATCAACAAATAACATCTCTATTTACGAAGTACATTTTTAAGCTGCTAAATTCTACTTCCATCCTTGCTCATCTTGTGATAATATTCATAGCAAGCATTTGTTTTGTGTCTCACAGCTGTCATGTGATCCAGATGTGGTAGATTAGAGAAATGGGTTGATTTTGTTTCTCTAAGGATAGCTGTCATTGCCTTACTGTTTACTTGAGGGATCTGTGCACAACATTATTGCATAATTATTATTCCCAGTTATTAACATGCCAACATAAGTCATATAAGCACATAATACACTGTATATGAACTGTCAATGTTATTTTATTTTATTTTATTTTATTTTATTTTATTTTATTTGTACAGACTACTGTATTTGCTTATTTTGTGTGTTAGTTGTGGTGGTCTTGGATAAAATATTGTATCTGAGCATAGAAGCAGATGTGGATCAGTCATAGATTTGCATAAATAGATCCATCTTTGTCACGCAATAAGTAGAAAATGTGTGAGATATGATAAGTGCACAGCTGGATTTATTCGGCAGCAACAGGAGTTGTGCAAAAAGTTCTCTGCTCAATGAAGAATGTAAATATGCATTGTTTTGGTTATTGGTTATTTGTTAGGGCACTATTAAAACATTTTTATTTGCTGTTTAATTGAATGAGAAACATTAAATAATATNATTTGTTAGGGCACTATTAAAACATTTTTATTTGCTGTTTAATTGAATGAGAAACATTAAATAATATCATGGTCTTAATATAAAAAGCATCTCTTTATTCAAATTATGTCATTCATGTAGAGGAATTACACATTTTAAACCATTAACTTTACAAATTAACTTCAAACTTGAGGGATCTACCCTTTAAATAACTACAAGCATATTTCATTTTCTAAAAGTGCAACCTAGATACAAAGCTGTTCTTTCATATTGAGGAGTAACTTGGCTAACTCAACATCAACAAGTTGAGTTTCAGATCTACAAGAATCTACTCAAGTTGAGTTTCAGATCTTTCCTTTTTGGCTAAATGATAGTACTCCATTTTTGCACAAGTCCAGTTTTGGAGGACCAGCCTGTCTAAATTTGATCATCATAATTATTTGCTGTTAGTAATTTCATTTATTCATTATTTCATTATTTACATACTACTGCTATATTATTCTATTCATAAGAAACTATAGTGCCACCTACTGGTTACAACTCAAACTAAAGTACAATTTAATACACCTATATATTTGTTATGTTGGACTATGCAATATATTACTGCAACAATCATCTTAGTACATCTTAGTACATCTTTACTGAGCAGCAAAGTCAAAACAGATGGCAGATACATAGACATCAGTAATCCGAAAAAGACAAAATGCTCTTCAATATTGTGGAGAATCCAGTTTTTCTTCAAACTTCACATTAATTTGTTAAATTGAATCAAAATTTTAAAACAAGCTTTAAAAGAGATCCATTCAGTTTTATGTCACTCAACACTGCATAATTCAATTCTGTCTTAAGACTTTGCAGTTACAAAGTATCATGATCATTTTGGTGCTGTAGTACAGTCTAATAGTCTCAGGGTCATGCAGCTGTCATGAGCCTCCAGCCCAGTTAAAAAGAAGGAAGGTGGTGCTGGTGTGCTCTTTTGGCAGGCAGCCACTAGCAGCATAACACAACAACGCAGGGTGAGTGTCCAATAACAGGCCTCTGTCTTCATAGCTGAGTCACAGCTTTGGCTTAGGCCTGTGTTCATGCATGCACGGGTCTGTGTCCATGCTAACAAAGAAAAAAAAAAAAAAAAAAAANAAAAAAAAAAAAAAAAAAAATAGCACAGCAACACTTTCCCAGTCTCTCTTTTGCAAAATTGGACCATAAAAAAGCATACCTGCATTTTGCAGAGGTTGCAGCTATCGTGCATTTCTACCTATAAATTACATGATCATGTGATATATGTTAATCTTCTCTTATTCTTACTTTACTCCAGGGAAATCAACTTTCGCATGTTCAGTGTGATTTTCATGTCAGTTACACTCTTATTTAATCATAGCAAAATAGGCAACAGCTAAAATAATAGTGAGTTTTCATAATGATCTCTGGATGGCGTAGTCAAGGTGCTGCTAATAATATGACTCTACACTGCCTCTTAGTGGCAAACTTTGAGAATGCATGGTGTTTTTTTAATCAGGAAAGTCTGGGTAAAACACCTGCCACCCCAGCACTCCAAACATAAATCATAATTTCCATACATACACATACATTCAGAAAAGTTGATACACTACACACACACACACACACACACACACACACACACACACACACACACACACCACAGATGAATGAAAAGTGGGGATGTTAGCAGAAATTAATGGTCCTTCAAATAGATTATTAATGAACATTCCCCTCTTTCTCATTGTGAGTGTGAGAATTAGTACAGAGTTTCATGTCCCAAAATGGCTTAAATTTGGCCTTTTTCCCAGTGTGTCTTTTATCTCCTTCAGAAATAATTTCCAGGTACATGTTACAAACTATTGTTTCACAATTTCAGTCAGACTTCTGAGCCATATTACTTCTGTTGTTACTGATCTTTGTTTCTCTAGAGACAAGGGGGATTTTAGCGCTGCCCATGGGAAGCAAACACCAGACATAAGAGCTTTCAACACAAAAGCCAAAACAACTAATTCCATGTGTTGCCCAAGCTGTACGCTTCAGATATATAAATCTATGTATGCAGATGAAGGTTATAGCACATATATGGTAAGTGTGTGTGTAACCAGCTAGCTTTAGCAACATGGCTATGACTGTTTAATCTAATAGGTTTTCTACTTTTAAAAATTTAAAAATATACTAATAAAATCATACAAATCATCTGCTGATTGCATGTGTGTTTTGTTTTAAAAAAAACATCTGTCTAAATAATAAATAAATAGAATGTAGGCAATAGTTTGGTACACTTTTTGAACTTGTAAACATCAAATTTATAAACATCAAAACACATATTCAACAGATCTGGTATGAAATATTATTCCAGGTTAATGAATCCAGCATGTTATGATTGCTGAACCATATTATCTTTCTTTTATCTCTGATAAAAGAATCTATTTACTAACACAATTGCAATTAACACAACAGCAATATTTTTTTCTTGAGAAAAAGCTCAAGTGTTGGGGTGACTAATGTTGCATTATTGAACTTTACTGCCATTTAAACAGATTGAAGTTTTTATCAGGACATACACACTTTGTGCAGAAAAACATATCCAAAATAGAACTCATGTGGCTGTACCATGTCACGCAGGGGTACTGCTGTAAAGTTTGTGCAGGCAGTACTGACTTAGTGAGGAAAAGCGGAAAATATATAGCAACTTTAATGGATAAGCTTACTAAATGCTCCTCATATTAACACACTTTACACTAACATAAGTGCTTTATAAATCTTTGTTGCCAGGTCTGTAGTACAGTTAAGTGTATAAAACTGAGCTTGGTCCCCGGGTGGCAGAATAGAGTAGAACAATCCAGCAGGCACTGACAGGAGAGGAGACTTTAAACGCACCATAGCAGCAAACTATAGACGTCCTGACAGTCGTTTAATTTAACATTATTTCCACCGGTAAACAATGTGACGAAGCGGGGGGACAGCACCTTGGTGAGGACTGTCAGAAACATTTGACAACCACCTTGGGTTGTTTGAGGCGCAGCATGGCATCTCAGCCAAGGTAGGCAGACACGGACCGCAGCTAGCAGCTAGCCGCAGGGCGCTAGCTTCACACTTTGACGGGTAACTACGCTTAACTATCAGGCTAACTTTAACCTGCTTACCAGCGGGCTGTGGAAGCAGAGTTTTTTCTGGGAAAATTTATGAAAGTCTTAGTGGGATGTCGCTTGTGTTTCATACTTTTCTGAGGATTTAAAACCTGAACAGTGCCAAAGATGTTTTAGCTTGATAAGCAGTTCCATGGAGCGGCGGAATCAGCTGGAATGATCCGTGGTTTAGTGAGAAACTGGGGCCAGCTGCTCAGCGGCTCCGATAACATTCTACTTTAATTTAATAGCGATTTTTCTTAAATAAACTTTGTCGTATTTCATTAAAATAAGTTGTCTCGGTTTATCAACTGTTTTGTGAAGTTGAAAAACAGTGGGGCTCGGGCTGTTGATGCTGTTTGTGGAGTGTCTATAAAACAGTTTAATTATCTTTCTTGCCAAAATGTCAAAACATGGCGGCTGAGACCAAAGTTCAAAAACATTGACATGAGCTTTAGTTTTACATGCGCATAACTTTTTTTTTTTTTTTTTNTTTTTTTTTTTTTTTTTTAACATAAACAGACGTGAGAAACATGAAATATAATAATGGCTGAGACCAGTGGTTCTCAAATTGAGGTACGTGTACCACCAGTGGCATTTTTGAAGTGCTTCCTGGTGCCAGATTACTTTGGAAATTTCTGCAAATTAATTGGCTGAATAGTTTAATTAAGGATTAAGATTTTTTATTTTATTTTTTTTTAAATATCCCAACTCATCTTGTGTGCACAATATGTACTTCTGTTTTATATGATGTCTCAACTTCAATACTGTACAGAAACTTTTGAGCAAACAAAATCATAATCATGCCCAATGTAGTTCTGAATTTGCTCTTTTCATATATATATCTATCTATAGATAGATAGATAGATATATTTGATAATATAATAAAGTGGTTTCAACCTTAATGCAAAGTGTTCAGTCATATGACAGCTGCATATTATTAGATTTCAGGCTAAGTCATTGCAGTAAAGTGAAGTTTTTTTTGTTTGTTTGTTTGTTTTTTAGAATGAGGTCGTGTTCAAAGCTTTTGATTTATGACATTCATATTCTGGAGTGGGGTTATACAGGTTGTACATGTACCTGTTCTAGCACTTTGAGTCCTTATATGTTGTTGCCTCTTTTTTATATTGCTATAAATGTTGTAGTTGCTGTCTCATTTTGCTTTAAATCCCAGTTTTAAGCCAGTTGTATGGTTTCAATGCACTTCATTCAGAGAGCAAAAGTGCTTATGGAGGTGGATTTTTCATTGCTTTTAAAAATATTTTACATTACTGTCAGCTCAGCAGCTGTTTCTAAGATTACTGAAAAGTCTGAACAATCTCCAACAAAAGCCTTTGTGTTTTATATTTGTTTTAGAAGTCTCCGTTGTAAGTTTATTTTTCAGAATGTGCTGCTTTAATTCAGTAGTATTGATACCGTGTCTGTGACCGGGCCGGGCATTGCATCTGTGACTGCGTAAGTGCTCATCTGTTTGGCAAAGTTCCAGATCTAGGCTGCTCCGTTTGTTTCCATGGCAACCTCCCACTGGGGCTGCTGTCAGGAAGATGATCAACATTGTATTTTGAGAAGAAAAGTAAAAAAAAAAAATTCAAAATGTAGCCTAGTTAAGAGTTCAACTCACTTAAGTACATTTAGACTAATTTGGCTTTTGTTAGTGAGTTCTGCTGTTTGTTCCAAAGTGACATTTGCAATCATAAAAATCCTCTTTTATTTTGTATTTGTGTAACAAGGACTAATCATAATCGTCTGTTGGATGGCTTCATGGGTTTTCTGTCATCTGTGGGGACTAGACAGAACAGATGTGAAGGTTGTGATGAAATCCTCATGGCGTCTGTAAGTCTAATTACGCTTGTCTGTAGACATGATGGGCAACATCTTCTCCCTTTAGACCGGCCTGATCCGCCCCATGGGTAAATAAATCTGCGATAAGACCATAAATCTGAAATCAACTCGAATTTCCTGCCAAAAGAGATTTTACCATAAAGGTCACTAGTACATTCATCAGTCTGGGATTTTATGAACATACTGAATATTGGTTTTAAAAAAATATGGAAAATCTCATAAAATATTAAAAGCAATTTGTAAGGAACAGGCAGCGTTACTTTGCTGCTGAAAGAGTAAATTGCGCCATAACCATGTTCTTCTCTAGCATGTAACTGGGTAATCAAATTTAGTTTTATAACTTATTGTTGTTAGTCAAAATTCTGTACAGGCAGCATTAATTACTGTGCATGTGTCTCTGTTTTTAAGTGTACACAGTGAAGAAAGGAACCTTCTTCGCATCCGAGCCTGGGAACAGAGGAACCAGGAGCGCTGCCAAACCAAACACAACCCTGAGAATGTGCCGCTTTTCGGGGAACCATACAAGGTGAGAGCTCATTCAAATAAATTTCAGCAGGTAGGAGTGACATACCTCCATCTTTGAACACGTTTCTTCTGGCAAGGCCGTGTGCCTGTTTTCATGCTATCTTAGTTTTTTTGTGATGTGATTGGACATTTTGTAGTTAGAATTGACTAACAGGAACAACATGAGATGTACTTGTTGATCATCTTTATTCAGTCAGTGAAAAAAAAAAGTTCCCAGTGATATCAAAGGTTGATCTCTCATGTCTTTCTCACAATGGGAGAATTTTTAAAAAAGAAAACAGCCATGAGGATTTGGTGCGTGCGTGTTTGTGGGCTGGCTTAAAGTGGAGCAGAGGCGAGGTAATTACAAGCTGTAGTGTTTTCTTTTGTGTATGAAACATGAGAACGAGCCATGAGTTGTGGATATTTTTGATTAACTGTAATTATGTTTGAAAGAAGCCTTCTTACACTGAGATTTCTGTCCCCGTCAACATTTAGTCTTTTTTTTTTCAGTCTTCATAACACATTAGACTTTGCTGTTTGTGCTAACTGTTCATCTACTTTTTTTTTTTTTTTTTTTTTTTTTTTTTTTTTTTTTTTTTTTTTTAGACAAACAAAGGCGATGAGCTTTCCACTCGAATCCAAAGGATGCTGGGCAGTTATGAACATGTGAATATTCTCTCTCCCAGCTTCGGAAGCTTTGCCATGGAGCCTCTGCCGATGTCCACTCACACAGCCTTCTCACAGTCTGATCAGGGTCAAGATAACACAGATAAATCAACCAAACCTCCATTCCACACCCACGTCCACTTTGTGTCCACCCACAGCCAAAAAGCTCCTCCTAATAACACTTTCTTCTCTCAGTCCATGAGAAAGTCCACCGTCTCTGCTTCCCCAAACCACCAAGGACCTTCATCTGCTTGTACAATGGCTTCCATGAACCACAATCAACAGAAGAAGAGTGAAGTCTTACCAGATCTCAGCCCTGCCCAGGACACTCCGTCTCCTGATGCTGAGGCCCAAGCCTCCCGACATTCCTGTGACCGCAATAACACCGAACCCAAAGACGTGGACACTAAGGACACATTTGACAGACACCGGCACCAAGGACCCCTAAATAATCCCTCTGAATACTCCAACACTGTGAATGTTTCTTCAGCGGATCCCCAGCAGGCCCCTAAAGATGGATCTCTCCCCCAAGCCAGCAAGGGTAATGCACTCCCCTCCCAGACTTTCCCTCCCCTCCTGCCCTCCAAGGCGCCCAATGTAGTGATGACCCAGAAACCCACAGCCTACGTGCGACCCATGGATGGTCAGGACCAGGTGGTCAACGAATCACCTGAGCTTAAGCCTTCACCAGAGCCATACGAGCCTCCAGCCGAGTTAACATCAAGCAAATCTAACACCGCCAAAATGAAGATGCTGCCACAGTTTTTAGAGGTGGGTGTGTGCGTCCCGTTATCGTTGCGAAAGAATAAATCAGAGGTACTCAAATACAAATCTTGAAGGTCCACAAACAAAATTTTCAACAAGACAAAAGTCCGTTTATTAAAGTCAGTCAAGCCAAGGTCGGATTGGGATTCTAATTTTTACTGGGAATTTAAGCTGCTGGGGGGGGGTNTCAAGCCAAGGTCGGATTGGGATTCTAATTTTTACTGGGAATTTAAGCTGCTGGGGGGGGGTGCTATCAATTCTTAATGAGCCCAATGCCATGTCAACCCATTGTTGTCATGGAGATGATAGGACGCTGAATGTGATTGGACCAAACCAAAGCAGAGTAGACATTCTCACACAGACAGTGGAGCAGTCGGACATTCGGTTTCGCTTTCTCTGCCAGTATATATAATGCATTAAAAAAAAAAAAATGACTCATTGCGTCTCAGCGATATCTTGCAGATAATACAAATAATACATATGAAAAGTATAATTTGCTCAGAGTCCAGAGACAGTTGTGGTTCGGTCCAGATCCATACCGGAGTCCGGACTTTGAGGATGACTGGAATAAATAAACTCCCTTAGAGCTAAAACTGAATCTAACATCTTTTCTCTGTTTATGCCTTAAGTTGAAAACAATCTCTCACACGCCATGAAAAATGTGGGTGTATCTAACTTTATTCCCTTAGAAAATCGGAATGGCAAATGCAAGATTTTTCAAATTTGAAAATGGCTTTTGTTGGCAACCTTCAGCTGTTATTAACATTGGCTGGCAGGCAGTTACCAGCACTTCTCAGGATTTCCTTACAGTTCTCAGCAGTAATGAAAGAAAGGTATTCGCAAAAGTTCTGAGGTTTACCAAAAACATACACTGCTGAAGAACATGAATGGAAATGGAAAAAGCCTTCCAGGGAGGAATTTTATTGCAAATTAGCCACAGGAAGTCTTGTGTAATAATCACAGGAGTATCTTAGCATATATTAGATTTTAATCAAGCTTTACATTTTTTAAAAATGCATTATATATACTCTCAGAAACTGTATTCTTGACAGTTTATTTAAAACATGAAAAATATAAAGATTGCTGTCACCTGCTAGCCGGTACAACAGCTTGGAGGTACTTCAAGTCTTATCCAGCCCTGAAAGACAGTTAAAGGATGTGTTTTAGTTTTTTGTTTTTTTTTTAATTAGATAACACACATTTCAAAGTACACAGGTCCCACAAGATACACAGCAGATTTAGCAGCAGAGCAGCTGCAAGCACAATGTTGTGTGTGTGATCGTGGTGCGAGTTGGACAGCCTGTTCTGCAGCATTCTGCAGAATGCTACAAGTACCAAACTGCTACTTGGCAGCTGTTTGTGAGTCACAGACTCACAAACAGCCACAGTCACTGATGCCTTCTTCACACTTTAACAGCATTATTAAGGATTTTTTTTTTATAATGGAAATTATCAATCATGATGACTCAAAAAATCATTTGGGAAAATGAGAAGGGAGCTGGCACAGACTTCAGATTGAGGGTTGGAGGGTCCTCTTGACACAGGTGGTGGTGCAGAAGATCCTGTGGGTGTAGGTACACAAAAAACTGGTAGACTTCTGTGGCTCTGCTGATCTCAGGGTAGTTAGTGACTGTTTTTGCCCTTTTGAATTCTTTTCTTTAAGGGAATTTGGCTGAACTCTACTGCAACCTTATCACATATAAATACACACACATAACCCTTACATCTGCACCTCCCCACACCTCCCCTTTACCTGCAGCTGCACAACACTGCTCAAACAGGCCAAGCTACTGAGAATAATCTAGTTTGTTATATTATTAAAAATGACATTTTTGAGCATGTTGTTTAACTCGTATGCACGTGGCAGATCAAAGAGATCATGCTCTTTACACAAGTAGAAAACTCCCTTTACTTAGTATGGTATGTGTGTGTGTGCATGACCTCAGTTGCCTCTGAGAACTTCAGCCCTGACCCCAGAACAATAAATGAGCTTTGTCACCAACTTACATAACTCCTCTGGGAGCCCACTCACTTATCTGAAACATGATCAATACAGAAAGCAAAACAGCTGAAGAAGAGCCAGAAATGCAGCTTGTTGTCCCACTTAGACAAATATTGTCTACTGTTTTCATTTATATCGAGAAAAAAGATTCACTTGCGCCTGCTTTTCCACTCACTTTGTGCTTTATTTTATTTTTATTTCTGCGGTGATGTTGAGTTACGTGAGGGAGACGCTGCTGCCTCAGAGCAGGAAGGTCTTGGATTTAAACACAGCTGGAGCAGAATCAGTTAAATTTTTAAATTTAAAAGTAGAAAACCTAAAATTGCTTTATAACACTGTTTCAAAGTAGAATAATAAAATGTTAATGCATGTTGGAAAAATTTAACATTCCTGCTTCATCTTCATTATTATTTTGTCATCGTGTGAAATGGATTCTGGGAAATAATTCAGTCCCCTCAAACTTTAAAAACCATGGCAATCCTTTAATTCAGTCTGGGGGCCACTTAATTCTGCATGAAAAAGATCAGACAGATTTTATTTCATTTTGTCTTATTTCATTTATTGTTTTACTTTTTTTTTCTCCTTATTGTCTTTAAATGTTGTTTGAATGCATTTTGCCCTGTGTAAAGCACTTTGAATGGTGCTATACAAATAAATTTACCTTGTCTTTATATGTACTTAATAAGAAAAAAATGTAACCGCAAAAGTTATTAACAGGTGGTTAATAAATTAATCAGCAAATTAATTTAAAATTAATTTTAGTTATTTATCAAGTAAAGTTAGCTAATTAGTTTAAGTCCAAATCTTATCCTGTTCCACCTTCTCCAGTATGAGGATCTCTTGCGTCTCTGTTTAATATGATTGTAAACTGAGTCTGTTTAGGTTTTTGAATTGTTGTTTAGACTAAATAAACACCACAGCATCTCAGAACAGGAGTTATGGGGAATATTGCTATCCAAAAACGTTTTGACTCGCAGACGTGACAACGAGGGGGATAAATGCAGATTTGATGCTTCTTTAAATGTGTCCTGTCTTTAATATTCTGCTGAATCTTGACCTAAAGCTTTACTTTGTCTATGCATCCATGTTTTTTTTAAATGTCTTTTCTCTAACTGTAATTTTCTTTTCTTCAGACAAGAACAAATGAAATTCAGTGTGTTGAAGACATCTTGAAGGTAAGTCTTGCTAAATACTTTAAAGTCTTTATTACAGTTGGCTTTTGACTGTTTGCATTGGTGAATTTTCATTCGATTTTTTTTTTTTTTTTCAGTGACTCGATTATTATTTTTTTTTTCTTTACTGTTTGTTTTATTTGGTGAATCAGTTGTGAGCAGTGAACTAGTTGGGCAAAGCACTGCAGGTAGCAATTACACATGCACCACTTGAAAAGTAAGAACAAGTATGTTAAAAAAATATGAACATCTCAAGCAGGTATGACAGTTAAGCTGTAAAAAACTTCATCTGACGCCATTTGACCTCCGTGCAAAACTTCTATTATCTTGCTGTGTAACAAAAGTTGACTGTGTTCTCTTCAAATTTCCTATCGTTTAAAAGCAAACTTAACGTTGCTAGTTGCTCAACGACTGTATAAACTTGGGCAACTGCTGATAAACTTCTCTTTCAGCTTTCTTACAACAGCCTCTTATTCTATAACATTTTCATTATCAGTGCTTTTCTATAAATTCTCAGTTGACTGAATATTCACTCCAATGAGTCAACAAAGTGAAACTGCTGCTGACGTCAAAAGAAACTATGATGACGCTCAGTGTTTCAAAAATGGCTTCTGCAGTTTCCAAAGTTCTGCGACATCCAAATATGTGCATATATGATGAGCTCAGGTCATTAAAATTCTCTTTAAACTTTTTACACCCTCAGTCATCTATAATTTCTCTGACACAGTCAACCTGCAGTTCTACTCTAACCAGCAGGATTTGAGTCTCTGTATGTAGCATTGTACTCTTTTTAAATTAGTATTTAAATTTCTGGGTTTTTAGGACTTTGTTCTAAAAGTTAGTGAGTGATTTGAAATTTGTCAGTTTTTTTTTTAACTTGATCATTAGAATAAAAATGTTGACACTTGACAAATAAACTTTAATAAAAATTTTTTTTTTTTTTTTTTAAACAAGTTCAGCAAAACTGTCGAATACTTCAGATTTGCTGTTGGACAGTCTGAAAGCAGTAAAACGTACCTTTAATGTGTTCAGAAAGGGGGTGGAGTTTGCACTGATTATTTTTTAGAACTCCAAGAAACTGATAATCCAATAGTCACACCCGGCTTTCTGCAGTGACTTGCTCGGTCACGTACAGTAATGTTTAAAAATGGGGAATTTCCCGTCATATTTTTGTTCCTGCCTGTTTCCACGTTCACCGCTGAAGGCGTGTTTTCAGAGAGAGAACAAAACAAAAATGGGGTCAGGATATGAAGAATGGCTGAGGAGAGATGTGAGCTGATAAACACACACGCTACGAACTCCACTTCATATTTTTGAATCTTAGCGTAGCTGTCAACACATGACAGAAAAAAGGTTAAATATTATTTCCTGTAGCCTGTTTATTAATCTGTGCAAATGATTAATTCTGCTTCAGCATGACCAGTGTCGGATTGGCATTTTCCCGGTGGGCTGCAGCCATTGGTGTGCCAGCCAGTAGCCTTTGCACTGAACAATATAATATTAATTAAAATTAACTTCAACTAAGCAAACATAATTTTTTCCTTTCATAATTTTCTTGACGAAGAGAAAGGGTGATGCGGAGAAACAGCGGACATTTACGGACTTATTTGCCCCAGCATCACTGATAAATATTAGCATCCCAGTCCGACCATGACTTTCTTGCTCTGAGTTCATTTTATGAAATACTGGATAGGATGGACTTCAGTGAAAGTGCACTGGAAGAAAACACATCTTTCATCTTTGCAGATTTAAGGTATGAATATTTGCTGATAATGTATATATATTCCTATTTCCCCTCTCTGCGTAGGAAATGACCCACTCGTGGCCTCCTCTGCTGACAGACATTCACACACCTAGTACAGACGACCCCTCCAAGTCTCCTTTCCTGGCCAAGGTAAAAGGACTTAGGTGTGACGGTGCTTTATGTCGTCCCTCATTGTTTGTTTATATTTCTTGATCTCTTTATGGTGCATGTCTACATCTGCAATTCAAAAAGAATACTCAAATATGTTGAAATTGTTTCGGCACCACTGGGTTCTTCTGAATGTCACATATCAGGTTTTCCCCACCGGTGGAGCCTTGTGATGTTCAGTCAGTCAGTCATTGTGTCAATCTAGCCAAAACATTGGTTCATAGCAAAATATTTTGATAGCTACTAATCAGATTTAGTATAATTATTCATGGTACACCGAGAATGACTTTAATAACTTTGATGGGGGTCATCACCTGACCTTTAATCCAGCACCACCAGATAAAACGTAAACATTTCAAGCTCATTTCCTGTTTTATCTTCACAGGAAGCAGAGAATGTGCCTTCAAAACGTCCAGGACAAAGTAAGTAATGACGGAATGAAACTGACAGCGTCTGTGGCTCAGAAGTAGAATCTGCTTATGGAACAAGAAGAAAAATCATAAGAAGAAAAAATACTTTTTTCAGTATAAAATGTTGTTAGTTGGTCAGTCTCCTGACAGTCTACACTGGGATTTCCTGGAACATCATGCTGGACTGCTAAGATAAAAAAGAAATGGCTCAAATTTGACTTTTTTTTTTCCTGTTCCTTTTAAACACATGGTGTTCTTAGAATGTTCACAAAAAGCCAGAGGAATAAATAGCAACATCACCTTAAATTAGCCTGAGCCAAACAGAATAAACATGAATGCAGAAGAATGGAAGAAAGAACTCTCGCTCTCTTCTTGAAAATGAACAGTTTTACTAAAATCAGCTGTTTCTTTCGCTGACAGCGTCATGTTAATCTCTCTTCTCTTACGTATCAACAAAACATTTCAGCAGCAGGTTTATATTCAGACATTAAACCTCCCAGAATGCTGATTTGTTCTTCTTCATATTTCATTAAGTGAATTATGAGGTTATTCTGATATATTCTAATATCTGAGTCGTTGAAGTAAAATTAAATTATGTGATTTCATTAATTAAATAATGCTAAATTCACATCTCTTGAATATTTTTAATTTAATTTATTTTTAAAAAGTTTTCCCTATCACGTCTGTGTTGCCGGACTCATTTTTTCCCTCCACTGCTTCTTCCAGAAAACTATGAATCCTCTCCTGCAGAACCATCAAAAATCAACCAGCAGAGCTCCTCAGTGTAAGTCATTTATCTGTTGAGATCGTCTATTTTTTTCTCTCTAATCACTGTATGTTCACCGAATTAACTTTAAAATGATCATGGAGCTGAAACCATGCCCCTAGCTTGTGGTAATGCCTGTTACTTTGTTATGGTATACATGTATACTATATATTGTATATTCTATTACTGTGTACGTCAGTAGTATTTGGAGACTGTACAATAAAGTGATGCTGCTCAACTGTAAAAATACAACAAAAATGCATCATCTCACATCAGAACACAAATATTATATTCAGGATATTGTTTTTTATAATGCTGTATAGATATTATTGATAGATTTATAAGCTGGGAGATGTTGTAAGTTTTACAACTCTATTAATGTACAGCACAAACAGTACTTGTGTTGTGCAGTGGCTGTTCCCATGCAAAGTAATTTTGTTAAGCAAATTTGCAATTATGCATCCTCAGCTGTTCACGTGACCAAATGGAAGATAAATAAAATAAAAAATATATGTTTGTTATTGCTTACAGAAAATGCAATAATCCAAAACCTGCCTTAATGTTCCTCATACATGTTGATTTCCAGATATATTGTCCTTGGCACAGCTAAAACTCAACCAACAGGCAACTGTATTTCTTATTCTACTATTATGTGTGTGTGCATACATAATATGTGCATGTGTGTGTATTTTTGTAGTTCATTTGAAGCTGCACATTCCAGTGTATTAGAGTCTGCAAGCTCCAGTGACTCAGAAAGCAGCTCAAGATCAGAATCAGACAGTGAGACGAGTGCTGAGGAACCACCTCAACCATGTGAGACCAGCTCAGCAAAGACCAAGGTGATGTCATGTAAATCGCTGCTTTCAGCATGTAAACACACCTACACACAGCGAATAAATGCCTCATAAACAGACATACACTCATCTTCTCTGGCCTTTTTTTCAAATTGTCATTTCTTGTTCTAAGGAATCACACTGTTTGTTTTTGTAGCCGGATGTTCCAGCAGTGACACATGGTGACTGGCAGTTGGGGAACTGGATTAGAAGCAGCCAACAGAACTCCAGCAACGACAGTCAAGGTGGCGCACAAGCCTCAAAGAGCCCCACTCACAAGCGGCCACTGCCCACTCTGAGCTCCAGGCGCTCCAGTTTGGAGATGTTGAGCCCGACCAGCAAATCCAAGCTCCAGCTGCGTTCCCACCAAAAAGAGCTCAGCGACAGCCGAGATAAACCTCCCTCAGAAAGCCTTCAAAGCAACTGTTGCCAGCAAAGTATCCAAAAATCTCCCTCCACCGACTTGAGCCGCCACATGAGATCCAGGAAGACTTCAGGTAACACCCACCCNAAATCTCCCTCCACCGACTTGAGCCGCCACATGAGATCCAGGAAGACTTCAGGTAACACCCACCCCCCAAAATCAGCCACAGCAACTTGCCCAGCGGTCAAAATAAAATTTGCGGAAGCTGTAGCCAAACGAGACAAAGACCCTTGTTTTTCAGACAGACCCAAGGTCAAAACGAAAACGGGTCATCGGAAGAACAGCAAAGATAGAAGCGAGTCTAAAAGGGACAATAAAAGGACTTCTGAACACGCTTCACTCGACAAACAGAAGGCTGAATCGGAACCTGGACATGACGTTACGCTTGTCCTGAATGGTCATTGTCCAACTTGTGGTGTGAGATTATCTAACGCGTGCTCTTGCCCTTCCCTAAATCCCGCTCACCCTGACCAGCTGCCCCCCACCTCACCAGCCACAATCAAACATAGCAGATCCAAGACAGAGACCACCCATCAAAAGGGCATCAAAAAGCCTCACAAAGGTTCGTGCCCTGCAGCCCAGCAGCACACAGACAAGGTCTCACGGGATACCCAAAGGCCTCGAGAATCCCTTCTGGTGAAGATTAATCTGAGCCTGCTTTCAAGAATCCCCCAGGCCACAAACAGGCCACCGAGCAGCATGAAGAGGCCAGCAGCGGCCGCAGAGCAGCATGGAGGGAGCAGCGATGCTTTTACGACATCCAAACCAGCCAAAACCAGTAAAAAAAGCTTACTTCCAAATGTGAGAAATATTCAGAGTCTGAGCCTGTTTTATTTAGCATATATGCATGGTGACAGTCTGAATTTGATTTGACTGTTTGATTTGGTCTTCCAGGTTGATGTAGACTATAGCAGTCTTCCCAAGAAGAAACCGAAGCCGGAGAAAATGCCCAAGACAACACAGCCAACCTGCAATTCTGCCAAACTGGAGTAGGTCCCCTGAATCTAAAGCATCCAGTGTTCAAATGCTTTGTGGTGCCTAATCTGAAATTAAATTAGCTTATCAGTTAATCATTCTAACTCATTTAGACCAGTAGAAATATGCAACATTTTCTGGTGCAGCTTCTCAAATCTGAGAATTAGCATTTCAGGTAAATCACGAGTGCCGCTCTGATCTCCTCACCTGCAGGAGTTGTAGTACTGCAGCAGAGGACAGAGAGCGAAAGAAAGCCAAGAAAAATCCTCTTCCTGTACCCCAAGATAATGTTGATGGATCAAAAGTACGCAAACGCCGTCCCGGGGAGACCCAGAAATCCAGTAAGGAGGCTTTAAAGAGCAGAGACACGCTGGTCAAACACAAGAAGAGCACTGGGAAACTCACCGAGCAGCCAAATCTAGAAAAGGTAACTACTGTGCCTTGTCTAAAGTTATTCACATGTAATCCTTCAAAGGTGGATTTGTGATGTACAATTTAGCATGAAACATGACAGAAACATGCGTCTAATAGTGTAACAGTTAGGCTGCCCATCAGTGAGGGAGGCTTATTATTATACTTTGTGGGAGAGTTACAGAAATTAAATTTAACCGAATGGCTTCCCGATATTAGGGGAAGCCTCCAAAGAGCAGCTTTGCCGTCCCATCATCCTCTCAGCCTGCAAGAGAAGCTTTGAGCAACAGGCCCTTGCTCAAATTAGAAAAGAGGTAAGATTCCTTAAATTCCTCTAAGCTACAGATCTTCATTGGTATCTATTTCTCCCAAAGCCCAATGGATTTCATCCCTATAGTGATATTTCCTGGATTTCCAGACTTGAGTTATATACATTTCTCCACTAAAAAGGAAGCGTTTGGAAAATACTAGCAGCCTTGTAAACTCAAGCTTTGCACTGCTGCCCTCCACTTTTCAGATATCATGTCAATAATCCCACTTTTGTTTTCTGCTATAAAATTGATAGTGGTATATTGTTTTGTCACATATGTAATTCTGTTTTTTCAACTGCAGGCAATATCCAGTGAAGCATTACATAAAGGAGGCCAAAAGGCTGAAGCACAAAGCAGATGCAGAGGTAGTTTTCTCTCGCTTTTTTTTTTTTTAATTTTTGACTTTTTAAAATATGAATCAGAATTATTCACTGAAATTGCTTCACAATTCATTAACCGAATTGTATTTATGTCTCCCTGTAGACAGATAAACTCAGTAAAGCTTTTAACTACCTAGAAGCAGCTATGTTCTTTGTTGAGAGCGGCATCGCCATGGAGAAAGATCCTCAGATCTCGGTGTCTTCCTACACCATGTTTGCAGAAACAGTAGAACTCCTCAAGTAAGCAGCACGGTCACATCATGGCCTGCATGGACCAATCATACGTTTACTCATTATTCACTGGTATGATTGCAGGTTAGGAATATTTTGCTACAAGCTATAACTTCAACCTTTTGGTTCCATAACAGAAAATGACTCGTGCGTTAGCTTTACCGTCTCATTCTTCACTCCCACAGGTTCATACTGAAACTTAAAAACTCAGGCGACCCTTCTGCTCCACCCCTAGAAAAAGACGTTTTAGCTTTATGGTAAGATGTGTGCTCAGTCTTCAACGACTTTCTTTCATTTAGATCCTCATTCATTGTCATTTGTTCTATTGAAAGAGTCGTGACGTTTTCTGTCTTCTAGCATGAAGTGCCAGTCCATCCTGCAGATGGTCATGTTTCGCTACAAACACAAAACTGCACTCAAGTATTCAAAGACCCTCATGGATCACTTCAATGTTGGCATTAAGGTATTAAGCATTGCCTGTTTTAATTATGTAGGTATTATTTTTTTTAAACACAAGTGGTCATTAAGTTAAGGTACTGATGGGGACGAAGATGCACTGATAACTTTTATAGTTCCAGAAGTTCCAAGTGTTCAATATTAAGTTTGTATATTTTCTAGAATTCTACTCAGGCAGCACAGGATCCTTCTGTCAGTACATCAAAGTAAGTATTTTTATTTTCAGCATGTACATGTGTGTATCAGCCATTACATTTCTCCTTAACTCTCGCCTTTCCTGCTTTTCCTTTAGAAGCACAGACACACCATCCCCCATGTCTAACATGGCCTCTTCAGCCAACGTGGCCACCAGCTCGGGTCCTGGTCTGGTCGTGGGCCCCGTCAGCGGCACCGTGACGGTTTCTCAAGCCNACCAGCTCGGGTCCTGGTCTGGTCGTGGGCCCCGTCAGCGGCACCGTGACGGTTTCTCAAGCCATCGAGCAAGTGACCTTCTCCTACATCAGCATCACGACATTATTCCTGAGTGCTCATGAGCTGTGGGAGCAGGCAGAGGAGCTGGCACACAAAGGCAGCGGTAAGAATGGATAAAAAGCAACTGCGATGTGTGAGAGAATAATCTGGTGAATGAGTCACCAGATTTATTAGTGACGAAATTTAGAAGATACAGTAAATGAGAAGTTGTCAAAACTTAGCGGTATTTCATGAATCTGGAAGTTCACCCTTTGTGATCAAGCTGCAATGTTAAATTGATTAAATTACGGTTCTTTTAACTGTTCACAAAAGCTATGAAAACTGCTATATTTGCATCTACAAATATTGTATCGCTTTGCAGTCGATCTCCAAGTTACCAATGTGCACTTGAATCCACTTATATAACTCCATAAGTTATTTCAGACTTGGCAAGATCAGAGGTTTTAATATGACTTTAGGATCCCAAGAAACAATCCGATAGAACTACAAACCCTCTGCTGTGGGAAACTCTTGATGAAAGGAAAGTAAATATTGCAGAAAAGCTGAGTGGTGGTGGTAGAACGTTGCTGTGTGGAATAACTTTAGCATTAAACAGACTCTTAAGTTGGTTGCAACGTGTATTATTAACACCGTTTTGTGAATCTGTACAATGCCTGAGCCATCTTACAAAACACACCTGCTTTAAGGGTGTGTGGGCCTGTATCTAAGGACACAAGAAACAATGAGTGGGAGAGAAGATGCATTTATTTCAGATCCTGTCAGGCAGCCAGAGACCTTGGATTTGTGCAACAAAACTGAGATCTCAAATGACAGGAATGATACCAGAGCAAGAATGGAAACATCCAAAGCTCTGAATCTTCAGAGACAAACAACTAATAATACTTTCAACATGAGCATGATGAAATATGTAGAGAATGATGTTGGAAAAATCCACCAAATCTCACTCAGATTTAGACGAGAAGACCTGAAGCTATAGTTGCTACTTAAAGGACCGTACCATCCATTTTGCATGTTTGAGCCTAATATATTCAATTTTCATACATGTAATGTTACTGACAATCATTTTCCAAAGCATACTACTGGAACGGTGAATTAAAAAATGTTTTTCCTACCTCCCAGACTGCCACTGGGTTCAGTTCATTCTGGTATGCTATTAAAATCAACTTGTTGATACTTGAAATGTTCTTGGGATAGGTAATCCATCATCGCGAACAAGACGTGTATTCAGGTTTTTTTTTTAAGTTTTGTAATTTTAGCATTTAAGGTCAATAAAAAGCACGGAGTGAATGTATGTCTCCACCGGGGAATATAGTCCCAAAAGAAGACCTGCGTTTATCGAAAAACTTTTAACAAATGTGACTTCATAAGGCAGCGTGACTATTAGCAGGCGAAACATCAGTGTTTAAGGTGGGTGTATCGCTTGAATATTTGATTTTGAAAGATTAAGAGGTTTTATAAAAATATCAGGAAAGCTGAAATACAGTTTTATCCTTTGGGAAATAATTGTCAGTAACCTTACGTGTATGAAAATTGAATATATTCAGCTCAAACATGCAAAATGGGTGCTATGGTCCTTTAAGTTACCAACAAAGTGTTTGGCAGTATCTCTAACTGGCAAAACAAACATAAGTTATTGTGTTAAACCTCTTTTAATTAATTATTATTATTATTAATTTATTTTATTAATTATTTCCAATATGTTTCCTCAGGGATGCTGACAGAGTTGGACTCGGTTCTGGCTCCACTCAGCCTGGCTTCAGATCTGAGCGTTATGGTCCACTACACCAGACAGGGGGTCCACTGGCTCAGGCTGGACACTCTGAGGGTAAAGTGACCAACAACCTGCTGCTAGATGCTTTCAAACCCTTCAGGCTTTTCTGGCTACACATACTTCACCTTGGTGTGGTTAAAACACCCCGACGCCTCCACCAATTCTCCTCTCCAGTCTGATGCCAAAACGCTGCTGCCTGTCGTGTTTCTGATGATTCTGCATGGATGCTGTCTAACCACGGGACGGATTCAGGTAGTTTGTGTGTATTCTTACAATTGCCTTTAAATCTGGAAATTCTTAGAAAGCCAACAATGCACTCTCAAATGTCCACTTTAGTCTCTCTCAGGCGCTACATCAGTTAGCTCTGCTTTAATCTGCTCAGTTCATTCATGTGCTCTCGCAGGGTTTAAGGTGCCTTGTTGTTCCTGCACTGAGTGATGTTGTGGAATAATTAGCAAATCAGGCTCGATTTCAGAGTGACCTCAACTTCAGATTTCTGTTGCTGTGATTTATTTCTCTAAGTGCTCTGACGTTGACATGTGATCACAGCAGCACTTTGACTCTCTTTGTGGTGGTGCAAGTAGCAACAACACAACCTTCATTTATTATCATGATATTTATTACAAATGTTACAATCATGACCAGTAAATATATTATTTGGTCCACATGAAGTGTTGACATGGGCCTGAATGAAGACATTAAAAAAAAACAAAACTAAAAGCACTTTGCTGGAAAGCATCATATTTAGACTCTTCTCCATCTCCCAAAATACCAAAATTGCCATATAGCAAGTTCTTTAACTTAAAATGTCGTGGATTTTGATTTTATTTAATCTCTTAAAAAAGACATTAAATTCGTCTGCTGTGTTCATTTAATCTGAAAGTTTGATTTGGATGCAGGGATTCTAGCAGGATGATCCATTACGATTTTGCTGTGCCTCTCACAGTCGGATATTAATAATACATAAGTCAGCAAACTTTAATTTCTTTAGCAATAATTCAATTCAAAAACGACGGTGCCATATAAGACATTTGTCTCCACAGATAAGAGACGCTGAATGTAGATTGTATCGTGATTATCAAATGTATCCCAGTATGACTGAATTTCTGCTTTTGTGTGTGTGTGTTAGGCCGTGGTTTTACGGTCACATTAGATAGCAGGACTGGTGAAGTTTTTGCATTACGATTGGATTTGACAAAATCTGCACAACTTGAAACTATCTACATATGTAGAGTTTGAGGGGATGAAAAGGCTGGAAAGATTTTAATAAGTCAGGGGAGATGAAATGTGGAAGATTAAGATGCAGCATTAATTAGTTATTGTTGGATTTTGTGGGAAAAGCCATTTCATAATCCTCAGTGGATTAGAGTAGACTTAAAGATGTAAAAATTTCCATTCCTGTGCGATCCTGTGTGTTCCTCGAATCTTTAGTTTCGGTGAATCAAGATAGAAAATTCTCATCCTTGTTGCTTTTTTTGGTGGTAGCACTGTTGCTGGTCATCATTTGTTGTACAAACCAAAATATTTTACTCTTTTCATCCTGTTAAAAAGTTGCACTTGTGCTCCTTTCCTTTTTGAAGCATGAAAGAAAGGTCAGATGATTGAGATTATGCGTAAAGTTGGATTCATATTGGCCATATTTGTCACTTTGAGTTACCTTCAAGTGTAGTGGGAAAACCACAATATGAACTAGAGTTCCCTAATTTGTTTTTGCACCAGGAAGCTTTTCTCTGTCTTGTTTGGCTGCCAAATGTTGACTAAAATGGTGAAAAGAACAAATGGCCAAAGTATAGTTTAGTAAAAATGCATTTTTTGGGTTGTTTTAGTTGACGTCAGTGTTGTATTGGACGTTGGAAGTTTGTAGTTTAGACTCTTGTTTAATGAAACTTTGACTCCAAGCAATAAAGTTTTGTGGCTGTAATGGTTTGCAGTGTTGACATTAAATAATTATCATGAAACTCTCTTAATGTTGACACGGACGAACACAATGACAAAATTAACAAGTATGAAAATAATGACGTGAAAAAAAACTCAACATTGGTTTAGACGAGAAAACGTTTGTTAGGTTAATTCAGCTTCTCTTGGCTGATGGTTTGTTTTTTTACACGGTAAAAGGGCTACAAATTTTCCTAAATTTATTTCCTTGCGAAAGAATGAAGTGTTATTTTTAATGTAACAAGTGAGCAAACTGCTACTATGGTATCTGGGATTTTTTTGGTGTGGATATTACTACATTTAGACGTGAGGAGAGATTTGGCATTTCACATTCAAACTCTATTTCATCTGTTGTGTTTTTGTTTCGTGGCTTTATTTCCATGAATTATTGTTGTAAATTATCTTGGGTTACACCTTGTCCTAATAGTTATTTACTGGGGTAAAATGTGCCGAAAGTTTGTTGAAGGATTTTTCTTTTACGAAATTTGTAAATAATTTGTGTTGCAATGAACGAAGATGAATAAACACTGGAAATTAATTTATCACATTTACTCTCTGAGTTTCTTTTCCCCCCAAGAAGTTACGCACAATTTGATATTTGAAAGTAAAGGTTTGCAAATAATGTAAATTTAATTAAGATATAAAACACTTCTGAGTTATCTTGTTTGCATTTTGTTTTGTAGTGTACTACAATATATACAACACAGTTTTAATCTAAAAAATTTTAAAGACTTGGATTTATATATTTAAAAAAAACTCAATTATTTGATGTACAAAACCTCATTGCTGGTTTATGATTCTGTTTCTTCTGCAAAGTTGGGGTTGCTGAAAGCAGGCTGCAACAGAAGAAACATAAAACTTAGCATTTACACTCACCGAATCACTTAAAATGATCTCATTACTAAAAAATAATAATAGATAACTTACCAGGTCAATCCTAGTGGTTGTTCTTGTCGGGAGGCTCAAACCGCTCAGCTTATATCCGCGAACACTGAAGACATAGTACAGCAGCCCAGCTAACAGCGTGACGATCACCACGGCGGCAATGATCCCGCCAGCTATCGCACCTCCACCTCCACCTCCACCTCCACCTGCACACATTATATCACATGAAACAGATGCAGACAGATGTGTGAGGAAGGTACATTTAGCTTCTCCTGATCCAAACCTCCCAAAAATGTTCAGGTGAAGATTACACTTACCGTTACCACCTGAAGTGGGAGTGGAATAAATGGGATGAGTGGGATAAATGGGATTGCCTCCATCGTCAGTTGCGTGGTCTAAAAAAACAAACAAACAACAAATTTGGGAAGGAATGTTAATCTTATTAAAAACAATGTTTAAATAATTGTTTAAAAAATAATTCAACAGCTACTGTGTGATGCTATAGTCTTGGAAGATCTTTGCTGCAGCTGCTTGGGGCGGGGTTACACATGGGGGTGGGGTTACACATGGTGGAGCAGCATGTTACTCTGAGGTACTTTTACATAAGTGGTGAAGGTGCACCAGCTGGATGTACCAGAATTGTGTATGTGCAGCTGAGCAGCGACTTGACTTGCACTGCTCGAGTTCTCTTCTCTGACGCTGGGTTCAAAGTTCAACCACGTTCAACTCTGAAGCTTGGTTTATAGGCCTACTTGCTATTGTCGCAAGTGCGCAAGGGGCCGCCCGCCACATATGACGTAATCGCGTTGTTTGTGCCATGGCGCAAGGCGTACCTCCTAGATTTTGTAACTAAGCACGCAGGGCGGACCTTCAACTGCACACTGGGCAAAAATCCAAGTTTTTGGCGTGAAGTTTTGAAAAACATGCGGGGTTGTTGTGTGACTACTTCGCTTACTACTTCCTGCTTTACATAGTTTGCTGTTGTTTCAGAGAATATTGCAACAGACGAAGTGGGAGTACACATGCAGCCGGCGCAGCCCCTCGCGCAATGACCTGTCTGCTTTCCAACGAACAACTAATGAGAACAGCTGTATATAACATCAACAGAAGTGACAAAAATGGAGGAGAAGCTCATAACCTGTGTAATTTCTTGAGATGTACAACACAACTTGAAAGTCATATCACGATCTGAAAGATCACCTTTCTGATCATGATCAGAAAGGTGAAATGTTTTCAGTCAGTCAGGTTTACCGTGTTTGTAAACGGGCACGTGTAACCACGCCTTCAGACCCAAGATGCAAGAAAGGGTACATGGCAGAATCAGTGTCCAGTCTTTTGAATTCTGGCAAAATGAGCCTTACACTGAGGGTGTTGGCATGCAAAGCCTCTCTTCTGCATGCAGTTGTTGTCGTTCCAGCGTCCGTCAGGGTACATCTCCACACAGTTCTCCTCACCAACCTGGCCGGGGTGAAAAGCTGCGTTTGGTTCACCAGGAGCCCAGTTCAGGAAACCCAGAGGTGTCTTGTCTGTCCAGGCCCAGCCAACTGGGAAAAACACAAATACAAGGTTAGATCTTTATTCACTGAATATATAATTTCCGAAAGCTTCTTTGTTTCTTTCATGGCAAATATTTTTACAGGCATAATCATCTAAAGTTGGAAAATGTAGGATCTGCAGGATTTTTCAAACACTGCCACCTAGTGGTAAGTAAGTTCATCACTATGCTTTTCAAACTTTTCAAATTTGTTAAATTATCTGAGACCTTCACCTCTTTTATAGTTTGCTCAAATTTCACCACAATTGCTACACGCCATTTTTAGACCCAGACAATCTTATTTTTGGTTTTAAAATTTATTATCATTTGAGGCTATAACACACAAAAATGTCTGTAAATATAATTGCAAAATCATATCTAAGGCAATAGGGGTTGTTGGGTTGTTATTTATCTGATCTACATGTGAAATTAATTTGGTAAACAGGATGTGTGGTAAATGACTGAAATGTAATCCTTTTATCTAATTAATCTAATTAATCCTTTTATCTAATGGAATCCTTTTATCTAATTTATGATTTCATAATGCAAGTGATTGGTTAACTAATAAGGTAGTTAAAATACTTAAAAAGATAATTTATATTTTATTAATATTTTCCAAGACAAAATACTGACAGCAACACTAGCCTAATAATAAATATATAGTTTAAATTTCTATGCATCATATATATATATTTTTTTTTAGATCGATGTCTTGTCCTGATTTTGTGATAAATTATCAGCTGTGTAAATGTTTTAAAAAATTTTGTCCTTGTATGAAAACACACCAAATATAAAATATAAAAATAATCTTACCCAAAATGATGCAAACTGCATTGGCTACACAGAGCAACCATCTCATTTTAAAGCTTGTTGTAGATTTTGTTGGAAAAATCTGAGAACGATTTTTTTTCAGAAGTAACTTCCTAACAGTGGATTCTGAACAGCTGTTTTTCAGGCCTGAACGCTCCGTCTGGTCACCGTGTTGCTGCTTGCAGCCGTAATCGCTCTTCTGTCTTTGAACTCACAGTTTTGGTCTCTGGTGAGGCCGAGCCAGACGTGGTGAATTTGGGTGTTGTTGAGGCTCCGGATAAACTCGAGCTCGGCTCTGCTGTGGATGGATGCCAGCTCTGCTCTGGCTTGTTGGCAGAAATGGTGCGAGTCTGGCCAGGAAAAGCCCTTCTTATGGTTGTACACAAAGTAACAATATTGACCATAAGGCCTAAACGAGGGATGACACTTCCCGTCACCGGGGGCCGGGGTCGGCGGTGGTTTCTCTGAGAAACAACGAAGGAAAGACCATTAATTCCACAACAAGTTTTTGGATTATTTATGTGGAGTTTTAGTTTTTCACATAACTTAATGGCTTGGTAAGTCTAAAACAAAGGCTTCCTTCACTTAAAGCCTTCACTTAAAAGCAGCAAGTAAATGTCCTACATTCAGATTTTTACTTAAACACATATTAGCAGTAAAATGTACTTCAATATCCAAATTGAGGATTTTCATACTTTCAGACCAGTTAAAGAGGAAATTCAAGTAAATGTTCAAATCATTTTAGTACATGTACTTGATTACTTTCTACCTCTGATTCAGAAGTCAGTGATAGTTGCGTCTTGATGCTCGTTGTACCTTTGGAGATCTTACAGATGTAGGGTTTAGCTTGGTCACACTTGGTGTCGTTCCAGGTTCCATGGAAAAATGGTGAGGCATGCATGCTCACGCAGCCTTCATCTTTGATGTTGCTGGGCTCCCCTGGACCCCACTGAGTGAACAGAACTGGCCAACCGTCTGTCCACTTGTAGGAACCGTCATCCTGTATCAAACAAAAGCAAACAGTATTGATTACGTTTCCCAATTTTACATTTTTCTGCCCACCGCAATGACTCCTCTCTGTGTTGGGAGAGGAGCCTCCGCCTCTGAGTGGCAACACAGCGTACATTTTATATTTAATTTGTACATTAATAGCAATATCTTGCCTTGAAGTTTTTATTCTTTTTTTATTTAGTAGAGTATTGGTGTTCTGTCTTTTACCTACCTCATTATGTGTGTTTTTTGTAATTGCTGCTGCATCACTGAAATTTCCCCTTGGGGATAAATAAAGTACTCTATTTTGTCAGTGTTGCTCCACAGTTGCTGTTTGTCAATTTACCATACAAAATATCAATTCAAGTCATTTAAAACGCAATTTTGAGTCCTGAAATACTGGTAAGCTAGGGATTCTCAGTATCTCTGACAGGTACCTGCCGCCTGAGGCCTATCCAGGCGTCGGCTTTGCCCTGCAGCACCACCCCGGCTACGAAGGCCTGGTCGTAGCTCATGTCGATGCTGGCCAGGTTGCCGTCTGGCTGCTGCTCGCAGGCTTTCTGAGCGGAGGTCCAGTCCGTTGGCTCGTCCACCAGCTTGTAGCAGTTCTTGTACCAGGAAATGTAGCCGGCTGGGCAGGGGCTCTGGGTCGTGGGTGGAGGGCTGATGCTGCTAGCTGGTGTTTCACACAGAATATGCAGATGGAGAAATGTCTATAAATAAAGCCTAAACAGTTTATTAGTTTTTTTTTTTTTTTTTTTTTTTTTTTGCATTTATACATCTTTGAAATTGAGTCTTTAACAAAGAAAACAGTTCATCTTTTTTGTTAATGACTTCTGGTTCATGTAGAATTAAGTGAAACCTGTTAAAATGTCACATTTTGACCTTTAAAAGGTTATTATTTATAGCTGTTATCTCTGCATTCCCTCCNAAAAAAAAAAAAAACCAGATGAAATAATAAGTTTGGCTATATTTATGCAATCTTTGTTGTGATGTGATGGTTGGATGCCAAACCTGTTCAGTATAAGTACGAGGGGTTGGCAAAATAAGTTGTAGTTTCAGCCTACATCCTTTCGGTCTGCAAAATACCTAAGTTTCGGTGCTTTCCAATTTAGTTTAATTATTTATAAATATTGGTGAAACCGTATTTCTTTTGTTGTATGTATATTTATATAGACCGAAATAAATTTCATTTAATTTCATTTCAAATATTTTGATTTCTTTTTAAATAAACGTAATGTATTTATTAATAATGTATTTAATGTATTTCGTATCAAATGTATTTCAGGTTTCATGTGTGATTCTATTATGCGATTATCTTATTTATGCATACAATATTTTTAATGTAAAAAAAATTCAACTTATAATCTTGAAGTTTTCAAAAGTGAATTTTCATAAGGGCTAAATCTGTGATGAGAAAAAACCCTTTAAAAAATTTGGAAATTTTCACATAAAACACTACTTTCTGTGAATAAATTATTGCTGACACTGTATTATAACTTACATGTGACAGAAACACACAAAATCTGAACCACAGAAACTAATTTTCAGACTTTTCTACATTTTTCACTTGAAATGTTTGAGTTTTCACAAATGAAGTTTTCTTACAGCTTGAATTAGTGAGCAGAAAGACGATGCTTTTTTTTTTTGTTTTTGCTTTTTAGATGATAAATGGCAAACTACATGTCAAGTAAAACAAAATGACCTCAGATTCCAAAGAGTTGACATGAAGTCAATGTTATTTGAGCAGAAAGTGTGTATACCTACATTTTTTCCTGTAGCAGACGAAACTGTACTGCTTGTGGCAGGCGTCGTCGTTCCATTTGCCGCTTACCAGCATGCTGTGAGTCATCGCCACGCAGTCTTCCTGATGAAGATGGAGGCAGCATTTTATCATTCTGAGCATTTAGGATTTGAGTTTTTGGTGAAATATCGGGTGAGAGCTCTTATACTCACTGCTCCTCCTGCGTTGTTGGGCTCGTTCGTGTTCCAGTTGGTGTACAGCACTGGGCTGACTCCATCGCTCCACGCGTACTGATTCTCCACCAGCCTATCTGAAAGGCCGATCCACGTGGGGAGCTCCAGGTCCTTCAGGTAACTGGACACAAAGTCTGAATGGAGGAGAGGATTAGAATATGGAGACATGTTTCCTTGAACTGGAACCAGTGAAGTTGTTTATACATTTTTTTTTTTTTCCTGCTCACCATTCTCGTACTGGTCATCAATAACTGCCAGCTCTCCTCCCTGATCTTTGCACCACTGCCTAGCGTAGGACCAGTTAGCTCTGGTATCATTTTCCTGGCCTTTGAACATGAAGCACTTATTCTTGAAAAGCATCCACCCTGCAGGGATAGGAAGGAAGGAAAGAAGGAAGGTTACATGATGTTTCATTAATGATATCTGGATAACCAAATACATTTCAGTTATATGACTAAATACTGTAACTACACAGAAAACTGCAGTTGTACTTATGCTGGGATCCACTGAACTCGGAAAAACCCGACCTCCAACAACAAAGTGTGTGCTGTAATGATCATTCAACTTGGAATTTCCAGTCAGGGTCGGATTGGGATCCTAATTTGTACTGGGGATTTAAGGTGTCTAGTGTAAGGTGTTTAATTTAAGGTGTCTATAGGCTGGCCAGATGAAAATGACAATGATGCTGGAGCGAATAAGCCCATAATTATCCGCTGTTTCTCCGCGCCACCCTTTCTTTTCATCTAAGTGCCAAGACAATTATGAAAGAAAAAAATTAGTGCTTAGTTTAAATTCATTTTAATTAATGTAATATTGTGCAAAGGCCATTGGCTGGCCCACCAATGGCTGCGGCCCACTGGGAAAAGTCCTGCCTCTCCTAATGGCCAATCTGACCCCGACCTTGCCTGACTTAAATGTAAACTTGCTGTGGGCATCCACGGTTTTCCGAGCAGAAGCATTTTGATTTGAACCCGGGAGAATTGACTTGGAACTTTTCGAGCTCCGAGGACAAACGAATTGCAGCATTATACTTACAGCTGAATAAGTCATACAAAGAAAAATATTACAGTGATGCTAAATTTCTTATCGAGTATATTTCCATGTACGTTAGGATCCTCCATACAAACAGAAACTCATAACGCTTATCAGTCTCCCTCAAACATGATTATCTACATATAATATAAAGACCAAAATGTAAAATGAAATAGATTTTATCTTCATCTTAGATAAATAATTACAAACATGACAGTTTCAAGAAAACTAACATGAATTACCACCCAGAAAACTGTAGCAACCACCCTAGCAACCAGCCAAAACTCTGTGTGTGTTACCTGCAGGGCAGTTGCCCACCCAGGGCTGGGTGGGTGGGGGCGGGGTGTGAATGTCTCCAGGGAACTTCTTACACACATAACCGGCTCCAGCCCGACCACAGTTGGCATCGTTCCATCCGCCTTAACAAACCATTTGTAAATATCATCATTCAGTGGATCTGGACAGTAAAAATATAGATTATTACTTAAAGAATGTGAATACCGTGCTGCCGGTTCATCTGCACACACTGTTCCTCTCCGTGGGCGTTGTTGGGCTCACCTGGAGCCCAGTGAGTGTATGTAATGGGGGAGCCGTCCACCCACCTGTACACGCAAGAAAAAAGCTGAAACTTTTGCATGAAAATCCATCATAAAGCAGTTTAAAGTGTGCCCTTCCAGTGATTTTTGATCTCAAAGTCATCAAATAAACCGATGAACTCTGCTGCTCAGGATTAACAAGAATTGTTCATCAAATCAAAAGTGGGTGGTACAATTTGACAGAAATTAAAGTGTGAAGTGTTTTTGGGAGGATATTCCCTCCAGTTTCACTTCAGTTTGACTGATACAAATAGAAATGGACGTACATGTATTGTCCACCAGCCAGACCAAACATCATCATTCCGATCCAGGCTGCACCTATCTGCCCTGTTCCTACCTGGAAGAGAAACGACACCAATGCAAAACAATTTCACCTCCTTTTACACATACTCAAAAGTTTGGGATCACTGTTGATTTTCACATAGAATCAATGCTTTAATGTAAAACTAGTTTTGTTTCATATGTATGTATGTATAAAATTATTCTACTATGTCTGTTAGTATTATGCACCTACAGGTTTAAAATAATTTGCAAGAAGCTGTAAAAAATTTAAGACATTTTACAATTTATCTATCTAGAAACATTACAAGTTGTTAATGATTCCAAATTCATTTAGAGAAGCTGCATGTGGTTCCAGAGATTATTTGGAAATTCTAGATTATTCTCTGATTCTCTAGAAAAGTCCAGACTCTGGTCTGAACCACAACTGTCTCTGGACTCTGAACAAATTACACTTTTCACATGTATTATTTGTATTATCTGTGAGATCGCTGCAACACAACGAGTCAAATTTCTCCGTTTTCTCCACTGCAAGCAGCGCTCCGAATGTCCGACTGCTCCACTGTCTGTGTGAGAATGTCTGCTTTGGTTTGATTTGGTCCAATCACATTCAGCATCCCGTCATCTCCATGACAATGATGGGTTGACAGCGTTGGGCTCACTGAGAGTTAACAGCACAGCTAGTTTCATCAGCAGTTAGCTTGACTCAGGGTCGGCTTGGCCATCGGGAGAAGTGGGATTTTTTCTGTTTCCACCCCCACAATCCGACCCCGGCTTGACTTAATAAACGGACCTTTGTCTTATTGAAAACTTTCTATGTGGACCTTTAAGATTTATATTTGAGTATCCCTGCTCTAGAAACTGAATGCCTCATATTTGCAAAGCAACGATTAAATCTCACCGTGGATACTTTCATGAGAAATCACTAAAATAGTGTTATCATTTAAAAACTTTTTTCCCACAAATATATCAAAATACTAAATAAAACATCTTAAAATACATTTTTGTGTTTGTTTCATATAATTTAAAAAATTATTAAATAAAATAGCAAGAACTACTTAAATGATAAGTGATGCTAAACTTTTGAGCGGTAACGTATAAGAACAATCTGACCAGTGGATTCTATGAAATGTATTCAAAATCACAATTTGTATTCAAATTTACATCCTTAGAGCTAAGGATGTAAAAAAAAAAAAAAAAANTAAAAAAAAAAAAAAAAAGTGTACCATGCTGTTAACGTAAGCCTGCTCATCTTTGTTGAGGATGGAGACCAGCAAGGCCTTCTCTGCGTAGCACCGAGTCAAAGCGGTGTGGAAATCCACTATGTCTGTGTCGTTGTAGTAGTAGCAGATGTTATTGTTCTTCCTCCACCCGGGGTTGGTGCCACAGTCAGGAGCTGAGGTTGGACACATGAAAAAAGTTACTGGTACTTCAGTAATCTCTAGCTTGAAATGGAACTGCGATGTTGAAAACATTTTACCTGGAAGAGGTGGTGGAGGCATTGGGGGCAGGATGGGCGTCTTTCCCTTGGCAATCATACATATCCAGTCCTGGTGAGCATCGCAGTTGAGGTCGTTCCACCAGGAGTGGGTCCCGTTTTTGTTGCTCACCATTTCCACGCAATCCTCACGGTCCTCATGGTTATTTGGCTCCCCGGGACCCCAGTTAGTGTGGGACAAAGGTGTGCCGTCGGACCAGGAATAACCTAAGATATAGGAAGAGAAAACATGATGTTTGTTTATTCCTGATTTGGATTTCAATTAACTATCCCACTGCTGTCCTTAGACTGCTTGCTCCACCATACTTAATGGCCTGTAAATCAAAAATCACATGAAAATAAGCCCTTCTGCCCAAAAACAACAGTAAAAAAAATAATGGACTGACTTTACAAAAACCAACCACAATTTGCAAGAAAAAAATTAATGAATAGGCAATTTGATAAAATCTCCATCACTTTTGACAAGTATTTAACATTACAGTTAATAAATTATAAGCATACCATCATTATTTCTGCATCGTGTTCATGATATGACAGAATTTATACAGATTTTTAACATCTGAGTCTACAATTTCTGCTGAAGCTTTATGTGGAACGGACATTGATGTACGCAAATTGCAGTTCTCACACAAGTCCAGCAGAAGGCAGTCACAGCTCTCCAACCAGAGCCAAATGCTTTCTTACATTAACAATGTTTCTCACCTTGTCAGTTAACAATTTCATCAAAACTATCAAACTGTCAGTAAGACCACACACACACACACATACACACACACACACACACACACACACACACACATCATACCCACCTCCCTCTGTGGGGTTGTGTTTGAGGCCGATCCACTTGGCGCTGTCTCTGCTGTAGGTTGAGAGGAACTCTTCCTCCTCAGGACTGTGGATGCTGACCAGATCACTTCCTCTGGCCAGACAGTCTTCATGTGCTGCTTCCCAGCTCTTCTTCTCAGACCAGTCCACGTTATGGAAGAGCTGCAATCAGACACACAACTTAGCCAGGAAATCATCATCTAACAAAATTATATTGACATCGACATAATGACCCGTTCATTGATTGTTTCCACTTCAAACGTTCCTTAATTCCTTAACACCGTCCTAGATTGTGGAACTCATACAGTTCTGTATTCCGGGCAGGACTCTCAGATCCTCTGAGCAGGGTCTGCTGGTCATTCCTCATTCGAGGCTCAACACCAAAGGTGACAGAGCCTTTGAGGTCGCAGCTCCTACACTTTGGAACTTTCTCCTACCAAGCTTGAGATCAGTGGACTCTTTTAAAAAGCAGCTGAAGACCCATCATCTTTTTAAACTTGCTTTTGGGTAGCTTGTTTCTGATGTCTATTTCATTTATTTGTATACTTCTTGGGTAGCGTGCTGTTTTCATTTGTATGTGTTTTATAGTTGTATTTTGATGTTTTTTTTTTCTTTTTTATTGTGAAGCACTTTGTGACCTTTTCTCTTGAAAGGTGCTATACAACAAATAAACTTTACTTACTTAACTTAATATAAGCAAGTCAAATATTCTCATATCAAGACAAAAATCAGCTGATGGGATAAGCAAGAATGATTTCTGGGAACTGTCATAAAAATTAAGCTACAAAATTATTTCTGACCTTAAAACTAGTAAAAACATATATTGTAACTGCATTATTGTAACTGCATTCATAGCCTCAATGAAACATAGGAAATCCAAAATATTGGTGCTTGAAACCAAATTTGTTTTGGTTTCATTCATCTCATTTTAGGATTTTATGTCCTAAATTTTTGGCAATGAAAATCTAGATATTTCTGCTAAGCCGCCAATTTCTGTGACATACGGAGCAAATGTGAAGGACTCAATCAAAATCAGCTGATTGCAGAGATCACATGACAATCAAGTATGGAAGAATTTTCTAAGAAAATTTCTTGAAAAATTCCTGAAACTAATTAATAATATTGGAAATAATTCAATTGGCAGATTTTTCATGTGTTTAATTAATAGATATTAATTAATAAGTTTAATGTGTTTAATGTTTAATGTTTAATTAATAGATATTAATGTGCCAGTTTTAAACTTAATTCTAGTCAGCTCTACCCGAAAAAAAGACTGAATAACTTTTTCAAGATGATAAAGACCGGTTATCTTGTAAAACGTCTGATAATGTAGTCCATGTGATGCTTGAAAAGATTTGTTTTTTTGGATAAGGAAAAAGTAATAATCTTAAAATGTGACATTAAGACTTTGTTGAGAGTTGGCTGTATGTGTGTACCCTGTAACAGTTCCTAAAGTGTGGCAGGGCCGACCAGCCATCAGTACAGCCATGTGCAGGAGGNACCCTGTAACAGTTCCTAAAGTGTGGCAGGGCCGACCAGCCATCAGTACAGCCATGTGCAGGAGGCGGGGTCGGGCCTGTGGTGGGCGGGGTTATGTCAGGCCTCGATTTCTCACAAATGAAGTTATGTTTCTCTTCACATGGCTTATCGTCCCAGAAACCTCCGACTGCACCCGTCGTCATGGCAACACAGGCACCGTCCCCATTATCTGCAGAAAAAAAGAGCGATCAGGGTTGAAACAACACCAGCATGTGTTTTATACTTCCATATTTTAGGTAATTCCTAGTTTTGTTTATTCATATTTTATCCTTTCAATCAACTGTTAACAGGCTTTGGATTCTACCTGGCTGGTCTCTGTCCCAGTGAGTGAAGGTGAGAGGTGAGCCATTATCCCAGATATAATCCATACCATACACCCCTGCTTGGGCGCGAAGACCGATCCACCACAGGCCAGTCTTTCCACTCAGCATCACGACAAAATGGGACTGCTCATAACTGCGGTGAAATACACATAAAACTCATTAAAATCTGTCAGTGGAGGATACAAAAAAAAAAAAAAAAAANAAAAAAAAAAAAAAAAAAAAGCTTTATTATTTTTCACTAAGTCACCATTAAGACATTGTATTTGTCACCATTATTATTTCTTCCTCCATCTCTTTTCTGTAATTTGTAATGCAAACGTGGTAAAACTTTTTATTTGGTGAGAAAAGTATGATTGCAACATCACAATGACGTTTAATTCCTAAATTTTCTACATTACACGCATCTACAGACTCACAGAGAGGAGAGTTTCAGGCAAATCTCAGTGTTAAATCCTGCATTTTGGGAAAGAATTTGAGTCTGAGTGGAATTATCCAAACTCACATGTCTCCAATGTGCAGCAGGAAGCCGTCCAGCGTGTCACAGAAGGCCTTCGCTTCAGACCAGGTCCTGGCCGTCTCCTCCATCCAGTAGCATGAATAACCATATGCGTCCCAGCCCTGAGACATGTCACGTAAAGCTGTTTCATCATGGCTCTCTAAACTAACTGTGTCCACAAGTCAAAGCTGATTTTAAAAGAATGTGAAGAAGGTCTTTGCACTACCTGAGGACATCCATACACAGTGGGTTTCACAGAGGGCAAAGGGTAATGTGCTTTGGCCTTTTTGCATATGTAGGTGTTGAGTTCATTGCAGGAAACATCATTCCATCGGCCAGTCTGGAACAGAAAGGAAATTATTCTGAAAATTAACATGAAATCGCTCCATTGAGTCCATCAAAAAGGAAACTGTATGTAAGACTACTGTTGGACTCCTCACCTGGTGTGACATCTCCACGCAGTCCTCACTGAAGCCCTCGTGATTGTTGGGTTCTCCTGTAGACCAGTAGGTGAAGGTCACCCAGTGATTATCAGACCAGGAGTACAAGCCGGAAAAGTCCAGGTCATTCAGCCCCGTCCACACGTCACTGGTGGCTATGAAAGACAACCAGAAAAAAAAAAAAAAAANAAAAAAAAAAAAAAAATGCTGTATTTCGGTTTCTCTCTTTGAAAAAGTTTACATATGAATCACTGAGTAACAAGCTTATATGTAACATCTTACAATTTTGCTATTCTTAGATCTTTACCACTAGTGGGGCAAAACATATAAAGCTTGGTTTAAGTGTGGCGCCAGAGGAAAGGCCATCTGATCCTATCAAGATACCAATGAAAACATGTTTTTTAATATGTGCCAGCTCTTTGAACTGTTACTTAAAGGACAATACCAGTGATTTTTGCATGTTTGAGCCCAATAAATACTACCTGCATACATGTTACATTGTATTTCGCCAAATTCCCAAATCTTTCAAAATTAAATGTTCAGGTGATACACCAACCTCAAAATTCAGTGTTTTGCCTGCCAAGACATATGAATGAACGTAGAAGGCACGACCGTTTTAAATTTAACAGTAAAAGCCGTCTTCTCCTGGGACTATATTCCCTGGTGGAGACGTACATTTTCTTCTGTCCAATTCCATGTTGGAACGGTTCAAATAAGTAACTTTGAGAAAACAAGATGAATGAAGTTTGCTTCGCTGTGATGGATTACGTATCTCAAGCACATTTCAAGTCTCTGCAAGTTGATTTTAATAGTGTACTAGAATTAACTGAAACCAATGGCTGTCTGGAAGGCAGAAAAAAGAAATCTAAAATATATCCTTCCAGTAGTATGTTTTGTAAAATGGTTGGAAGTAATGTAACATGTATGAGGGTTGTATGCAAAATCACTGGCATGCTCCTTTAACCATTTACATGCTTTCTGTTCTCTGACTTCTCCTATCATCACCGTCACCTGCTTCTTTTCTGAACTCGTACCCAAGTATAAGTAGCTTTCCAGCCAGCTCTGCTCCGTCATCGACAGGATGGACACGTGCTCAGCGCCCAGACTCCTGCAGGTGGTCTGAGCGCCATGCCACGTCTTTTTGTCTCCAAAAGGCTTGTAGCAGAACTCTCCAAACTCATACCAATCAGGCCCTGAACATCTCAGCTCTGCATGGAAGAGTGTAATGAAGTCAACATATGGTGAAAGGACGTAGAAAAAGATTAAAATGAATTTAAAGCATCCAAACTCACCCCCGTCTGCGAACGTATAAGACACGGAGNAAAAAGATTAAAATGAATTTAAAGCATCCAAACTCACCCCCGTCTGCGAACGTATAAGACACGGAGTAGCTTTGTTGAGATCTGTGGAAAATCAGATTTGTTACTGAGTCTTTTCTGCACTTAAAGGACCATACCACCATTTTGAATGTTTGAGCCTAATATATTCAATTTTCATACACGTAAGGTTACTGACAATCACTTCCCAAAGGATAAAACTGTATTTCAGCTTCCCTGATATTTTGCAAAATCTCTTAATCTTTCAAAATCAAATATTCAAGTGATACACCCACCTTAAAAATCGATGTTTTGCCTGCTAATGGTTACGCAGCCTTGTGAAGTTATGGCCATTAAAATTTTTCGATAAACACAGGTCTTCTTTTGGGACTATATTCCCCAGTGAAACATACATTCACTCCGCGCTTTTTAGTGCACTTAAGCACTAAAATTACGAAACTTCAAAAAAACCTGAATATACATGTTGTTCACAACAATGGATTACCTATCCCAAAAATGTTTCAAATATCAAGAAGTTGATTTTAATAGTGTACCAGAATGAACTGAAACTAATGGCGGTCTGGAAGGTAGGAAAAAAATTTTTTAAAATCACTGTTCCAGTAGTATGCTTTGGGAAATGATTGTCAGTAACGTTACGTGTATGAAAATTGAATATATTAGGCTCAAACATGCAAAATGGGTGGTATGGTCCTTTAAATTTTCTGTTTAGAGGAGAACTATTGCACCGCACAGGAACAAGGATTTAACTTGACACCTACTGTCTTGATGTGATGCCGTTCCTGGTGGATCCTGCATAGAAGTTCTGTCCTGGTGCTTTTAGCAAAGTACAGTCTCCTCCGATGTCATTTAAAATCACACCTGCATGGATCGCTGCTGCACAGATGTTTGAGTCCTGTAAGAGACGCGAAAGAGAGAGAGAATCATATACAGTGGGGTCCAAAAGTCTGAGACATCGAAAATCTGATGTTTTCCATGTAAATGTGGAAATATATGTGGAAAACATTGTCAAACCATACTGGGATAACTTGGCTCATCAGGTTTTGCACAAACTTGTAAAGTCCATGCTAGCTAGAGTGATGCTGTCATTAAGATATTCTGAAATTCATGTACATTTTTCAAAGATTCAACTTTTCACTCAAAATGTTAAGATGANTAAGATATTCTGAAATTCATGTACATTTTTCAAAGATTCAACTTTTCACTCAAAATGTTAAGATGATATTATCATTTCTAATAAAAAGCTTGTATTAAATTCAAAACGAATGCAAAATAGAAGCATTTTCACAGTGGTCCCAGACTTTTGGACCTCTGATTTTTTCCTATTTCTTGGGATAGAGATCAGACCATATATTCACGTACCCCACGATAAACTGAAGTACCAAACACAGTGTAACTCTCTTTGGCACAACCTGCTGGGCAATGGACCCTGAAACACGCAAACATCAACAGAAACAGAATGTACCATAACACAATCACAGAAAACAACACAAATGCAAAAAATAGTATTCCAAGTCGGACTCACGACATGCGATCAGTGGCAGAGTTGAAATTGGGCTTGCTAGGACATGTGATTGCATCTGTGGAACCAGAGTTTATATTACTGACCATCAATTATCAGAATTTGAACAATAATAAAATATGATTTTTTTTTATTTATTAATGAGGTTATTTATTGTAATTTTCCTTACAGTCAGGTGTGCATCCTAAGACCTCGAAGCGAAGGCCTGGCTGATTGTTGTGCTCTAGCGGAATGATGCGGATGTGCTGAGCTGACACAGGGGTTCCCAGCAGCTGAGTATCAGGAGTGTTTCTGTCTGTTGAACCTGGGAAAAACTGGAAATCAAGTAATATTTGGAATATTGTTAAGTGATACGGCAAGGAATGTTTTCTGTTGTTTTGCGTTTGGTAGTCTTTCTACTCACTTCGCCATCGGCAGTGTAGTCAGTCCAGGTCGATCCGTTCATTTTGTGCTGGATTTTAAATTTGGTGACCCAGTGGTCATTGGAGGGACAACCCTGGATTACGATCCCAGTCACTTTCCTGGTCTCTCCCAAACTCACCTGGATCCACTGTGAGGTTGCTGCAAGATGGACAGCGGATACATGAGGTTAAGGCACAGATATGTTTTCATAAGTAAAAAAAAAAAGCTCTCAGCTGATGATAAAGTGTAATTAGCAGATAAAAGAAAAATCTATCTTCCTGGTCATGGTGGTTTGGTATCATGTGACTGTCATTCATGGTTTGGTGTCATGTGACTGTCGTGTGTTTACGTACAGCTGGTGGACGGCATCCAGCAGGAATCGCCATTCAAACGAGAATTGCTGGGAGCGAAGCCGCTCATAGAGGAGGAAGCAGAGAGCTGGGCATCCGTGATGTTCCTGTCCTCCATGCCGAGGCCATGCAGACACACTGTGAGCAGCCAAATCCCAAAACATAAAGTCAGAGTCGCGTGGGAACAGCTATTTAGGAACATAAGGATACAGTTGATGTGAGATCTGAAGGTTTCTGGACTGTGGATAAGTTTCCACCTTTCTGCTCGCAGCTGTAGGTGATCTGCAGGTATTTGGAGACGGTGGGACACGGGTCTTCGTCCGTGTGGGCAAACACAAAGCAGAACTGACGGTTGTCACATATCTTTCTTGTGTAAGGTAAGACGCCGGGCACTGTGCAGCTTCCTGCAGAACAGCGATGGTGTTAAGTAATTATACAGTCAGGTTCCTCATTAATATTTACTCCAGAATATTTATGCTAATATTTGATTTACATTGGGCCTGTGTGACAAAGTGGTTGTGATACCATTTGTCATTTTAAATATAACTTTGTATAGCAACAGAGTTA
>VXCM01003229.1:77849-103389 GCA_014773175.1 Lucifuga dentata | reverse complement strand
ACACAGGTCTTCTTTTGGGACTATATTCCCCGGTGGAGACATATATTCACTCCATGCTTTTTATTGAGTCTAAACGCTGAAATTATGTAACTTCTAAAACAACCTGAATACACGTCTTGTTGGTGATGATGGATTACCTATCCCAAGAACGTTTCAAGTATCAACAAGTTGATTTTAATAGCAGAATGAACTGAAACCAATGGAGGTCTGGAAGGTAGGAAAAACATTTTTAATTCACCATTCCAGTAGTATGCTTTGGGAAATGACTGTCAATAACATGTATGAAAATTGAATATATTAGGCTCAAACATGCAAAATGGGTGGTATGGTCCTTTAATTCCATTACAGGCAGAAGGAATCAATTGAGTAATATTTTAAGATAAAAGTCTGGTTCTACCGTGTGACATTTTCATGAAAGATATCCCCCCAGTTTTTCATATAAGCACCATAATTACAATAAACAAGAAAAACAAAACCACAGAAGTCTCCTTGTTTTCACCAGTTTTCTCAGTGCAAATAAAGTGACGAATTAAAACTAGAAAAAGACTTTTTCTGTAAGTGAAAAGAAACACACAAGGTGTCGAGTTACCTTGCAGGAAGACATTTCAACCTTTTTGTGGAAAACATTAGAAGTGGAAAACACTTTTGCCTTTCATCTGTTGAATGTCTTTGATAGAAAAGCGCCGCAGACACTTTTCCAGAACCTCAGGAAGCTTTTGTACCAAAGAATCATGACCCATGGTGATACCGAAACTAAAACCATTTTGCCTCCAACTCTGATTGTTCAGGTACTTCTTGGTGGAGTTTGCAAGACTGAATATCACTGACTATCAGATGCAAGCTTCCTCATGCAAGCCCAATCATTTTTTTATACACAGAAAAACAGAAGATGGAATTTCCTCCTCTCTTTGTTTCTTATCCAATATCCGGATATTTACAAAACCGCAAAAAAAAAAAAAAAANAAAAAAAAAAAAAAAAATCTTCTCGATTCCCTTCATTGTCTGTAAAGCATGCTCTGTTCTGATTGGCCAGCCATGCCATGGCAGATGCTGACCAAATACTCGCTTCAGCCTTGTATTTTGTGGGTGGATCACGTTGACGTAAACATGTTACCGAATTGAAGGACGAATCGAAAATGAAACTTTGAGGGCAGTTCAGGACCTACATATTTGTCTTACTGGATGCAATAGGCATAAACCTCAAGTTTTGACAATGTTTAAGACTATTATATTAAATTACTAAAAACAATGAAAAATTAAAAAAAATGCAAAGGCATAATATAAACCCTTTAAAGTCCATTTTTTTTAAACTTTTATAATACATATCGACCTACCATTGCTTGCTGTGTTGACATAGTAGCGCTGCCCTTGTGGTGACATGTAGCATCTCCAGTGAGGAGGCAGCGGGTCTCTGAGGTCTTCAACAGGAAGCTGGCTCAGTGATGCTGTCCTCTGTAGGAAAAGAAAATGCAACATATGCATCAAGAAAAGCCAATAAACACAAACAGGTAAGCAGAAACAGCATGCTGCATTCTGGTTATTATCACTCGTTATTATTTCTCAGGGGTCTGTTATTACAGAGCATAGCTGCTGGACATAAAGAGGGAAAAAAAGATTAAGCAAAACCCATTATAGATCAGGAAACACAAGAGATACAGGAGAAATGTGCAAGACTCAGAGTTCAGTGAGGTCCTCATTTCCTGAAGTATTTCACAACCAGCCAATGACATCATAGCAGAGAGGGTTGAGCTGACGAAAAAGAACAACAAACTGGCGTGACTGCTGTTGGACCGAGACCCACAGATCCAAAAATCAGTGCACGAGCACAACATACAGCTGGAGAACACGGGAGTGCATGTAGGCAGACTGCACACATCTGTTACTGATTAGCAGGAAAACAAAATCAGGCTGAGAATATGGGGTCATATTCTGGAGTTGCTGTTTTGAAACTTGGGAGAGCCAGATGAAATTCCATATCAGTTACAGTTTTGTTATCTGGGCCTGAGCCAGGTCATTTGAGCAGAAGAAGAGGCTAGCTGTTGAATGTTCAAGTAAACTTAATCCAGTTATGGAAATGATTCCGAGGAGTTCAGCTGGGCTGAAGAGAGCAGCTTGACCCATGTCAATCAGCGCTATGCAGAAGGAGGAGTATCTGGAATATTCAAGAGAAAACCTGCGATCCATTTCGAAATCAGATAAAAGTTCAAGCTGGTGCAAAAAGTGCAAGCTCAAGTTTCTGTGCTTCTAAACCAAAGAGCATGGGGTCAATTCATTTGTTTACTTGCTAGAAAATGAGAACAGGAAAGAGCTGCAATCGGGGAAACCAGTAATCAGTTAAAACTGACAAGCTTGAATTATCTCCTTTAATTCCTGCAAAGTCTCAGGAGGCCACTGAGGAGATGTTTGCATCAGAGGCATGTGGAAGAAACAGGAATTCTATTCATTATCATTACACCCCCCACACACACACACGAGAGAGAGAGAGAGAAGACAAACCTGCTTCTCTTCATTACACATTTACTACATCATCTACCTTTTGTAGTAGTAATGGAGCAGTATTGATTTAAGTACAAACTGTCCCTGGAGACAGAAGTTGTACCTCCTTCCTTCCTTCCTCTGCTTGTAACTACTGCCCTGCAAAAGGACAAGAGGAGAAACAAGTCCTCTGGTCCTGTGGGAGTGGAGAATATGAAGCCCGGGATGACTTATGACCACATGTAATTACACAGTGTCTGACATCGCTGTGATGTTTCCCCTTTGATGGTCTTGGTGGTCACTGTTATATTTGTCTTATGTCTGCCTTTGAGAAAAGGATTTGCTTAAATAGTTCAATTATTTCCTCTGTGTGATGGCTGAATGAGTGAATGAATGAGTGAATCCAAACAGGCCATGAAAGAAAATCTGAGCTTTTTCTCATTGTGACAGTAACAGGAGCTGAGGTTTGTGTGTACAATAAACCAAAATAGGAAAAAGTCAATACCTGTGAGATACAGTTACAGCAGAGTTAAAGGCTACATGAATTTGAGCTCTCGCTTTCTTGTTTCTAAGCCAAACAGCACGGAAATGTTTCCCATATACAGGCTACTGTAAACAGATCACCAAGTATGATAATGCAGCCAGGTGTATTTTGACCCACTTTAGCAATGGCAGAGGTTTATAAAAACTGTCTAACATCATCTAGTTGCTCTGACATTAAAGAGTATGACGTGTTCTGAAAGGACAAGCCTTTTTGGGCTTGTAATTATTAGGAATTAGCAATGTTAGCTTCTACTTGGCAGTCAGTTAACATTTAGCTCATCTTTTTTTTCTGTCAAGCTTCCATGCGTTATGCACGATAATAATGCACTTCCAGGTGTTTTGATGGAGAAAATAATGGAGTTTGTGGAGCAAACAGCACAAAGAAAAGCCAAGTGTTCTTCATCACATCATCATACTGTATCAGCACGCCTCAGCACGTGTCATTGCTTACTAATTGCTAGTTAATAAGCATATCAGCTGACCAGGTTCCATTAAAAATCAGTTGTTTGCGGACAGAAAATCATCACAGGAAACTGTAGTGGCCACAGGATGCAAAAAGATTGTGTGATAGTGAGTCCTCGTGCTACGACAAGCAGTAAACAACTGTGCAGGCAGAAACGTGTTATCATTTATCACCACTGGTTTATAGATGTGGGTTGTAGCAACAGGAGAATTGTGAGATTGTGGCCCTAAATTTCTGACATTGTCAGAATTTGCTCACAGGCTTTTTGGTTGCAGATCAGAGGATGTGTTTCATACTGTGATCGAGGATCACCACTTTGGATTGAGAACCGATGGTTTTGTCTCACTTCTCTCACAATTGTTGACTTTTGTCTGCGCTAGCCCAAAGCAGGAACTTTAATACACCAATGGGTATCAGTCAACAAATACTCAGATGCTACTGGTGCAGGGCAGAACATGGAAGACTCACAGCAAACCTCATGATGTGGCACTGCCTTTATGAGCCTGAACCTGTACAGGTTTGAAATTTTATTTATTACTCCAAGAAGAACATTTCTTAGAACCATCTGTTCTGAGAAAACACATCTTGTGTTTCCAATTCCAGTAAAATATCCAGACACACCATACCATTTTTTTTCACTGAGATACCTGAAAATAGATACACCTGCACCATCAAATGAAACCTGAAAACCTGCACCATCAAATGAAAGTATAGTTTAGGTATTAAATTTGTTTTCATTTTCCTAATCAATAACTGAATTAAAAGAAAAAAGGCCGGGAAAAGTCAGCAGGGAGAGAAAGTGACGATCAGCACAACTGCATGTTCTGTTGTAACAAGAGACAACTGGGGGTTTTGCTGCATTTTCTGCATAATGCCAGTTTCCTGTTGGTTTCCTTCAGAAACAATAAAAACCCCATGTTATCTGGGGATGTTGTTTGGTCACATGTTCATTATCACTGAAATGACACCATAGCATTGTTCTTCTCTGAGCTAAGCAGATATACTTTCAGATGGGAGCAAGCCAGTTATGGTTTGAAGGACACAGATAATATGCAAGATTCTGGGACATGAGACATTTTAAGTTGATGAAATGGTTCATTTCCAGGACTACAATAAAAAAAAAATAATCAGAAATTGCCCTTGAACCATGCAGTGTGAGATTACTGAAATGTGCACAAATCTGTTTCACATGAGTCCAAAAATGGAGCTTTTTAATCACAACGGCCTAGGACAGTTAAAGTTCTCCTTTCTGACAGACATTTGCTGAGGGTTCTGACAGTCCTCCCACACAAAATAAATACACATAAGTGAGTTAAAGGGAGAACATTGTGGTGGGAAGCATGACAATTCTTAGAGCCAGCTTGTCTCGGCATATGCAACATTAAATAATGCACCATTCCAGATGGTTAACCTTCTAAACCCCAGTCTGCCTTTGGCTCCACATTCACAGCATGCCAGAAAAGCCCCCAGCAGAGAACACGAGGGTTCATCCGTGAAAAAGATGACTGAGGAGCAACTACAACAATCATGGCTGCTGTCTGTGAGCTGCGCAGACACTCTCAACTGCTCCATTTTATCTAAGATGAAGTTTAATTTGTCACCTGAAAAACATGAAGATAACATGAGCAGGAACTCCACTCTCTTCTTCATACATGTCTAGGAGCAACATTCTTGAGTTTTTGAGTTTTTCTAAAGGAAAAGGGACATCTTTGGGTATTTGATTTTGATGAGCCTGAATTTAAAGGACCATACCACCCACTGGTACCATGTTTGAGCCTAATATATTTAATTTTCATACACGTAAGGTTATGGACAATCATTTCCCAAGGCATACCTGGAACGATGAATTTAAAAAAATGTTTTTCCTACCATTCAGACCGCCATTGGTTTCAGTTCATTCTGGTACGCTACTAAAAACAATTTGTTGATACTTGAAACATTCTTGGGATAGGTAATCCATCATTGTGAACAACACGTGTATTCAGGTTTTTTCAAAGTTTCATAATTTTAGTGTTTAAGCGCAATAAAAAGCATGGAGTGAATGTATGCCTCCACTGGGAAATATAGTCCCAAAAGAAGACCTGTGTTTTATCGAAAAATTTAAACAACTGTGACTTCATAATGCTGTGTAACTATTAGCAAGAGAAACATGGATTTTTAAGGTGGGTGTATCACTTGAATATTTGATTTTGAAAGATTAAGAGATTTTGCAGAATATCAGGAAAGCTGAAATACGGTTTTATCCTTTGGAAAATGATTGTATGAAAAAATGAATGTATTAGGCTTGAACATGCAAAATGGGTGGTATGGTCCTTTAAATCATCATGTATCTAGTAAAAACTCTACACCCAGATAACCAACTAGTTCTTGAGCAATTGCAGATCTATGTAATCGCATCCCTTCCTTAAATGCAGCAATGCAGAACTGCATTATGGCGTATTGTGTTTGCTGTTGGTGGAGAAAACAGAAAATGTGGCTCTTCTATGGTGGTTTTTGATGGACTGTTGAGGATGTCAATGCAAATTCCACAAAATGAAAAGTACCACACTTGATTAAAGGGGACATATTTTGCTCTTTGTTTTCCCTAATTTTTTTTATAGTGTAATATAATAAAGAGCCTGCGGTGAATTTTGTCAAAGCTGGCGTCAACCTCGTGTGTTTTGAGGCTTATGGAAATACATCCTGCAAAACAAACGCATGGGTCCTGAACTGCCCTGAAAGATCTGTTTTTGCTGAGTCCTTTACTTTTTATAATATGTTTACGTCACCATGCAACACCTGGTTAGACAACTACAAGCTAAGAGGCTAGCAAGCAAGTAGCCAGCAGTGTGAGGGTGTTGCCATTTCAGGCCTTATGCAGCTGACCAATCAGAATAGAGCAGGTTTTTTGGGAGGGGGCCTTCAAGAGACAGTTAATGGTCTAATGGTCTGTTTTCACTCAGTGTGCACAGCTGTGCTGCAGCAAGGAAGAGTAGACATGGATCAAAGGTTGTTTTTTTTTTTTTTTTTTTTGCACATTAAAGTACCACAAATATTTTGAAATGGACTCTTAAATGAAAAGGATTAAAGCTGCTTTAGGGTATTTGGACATTTTCTTTGGTGAAACTTGACTTGTGACGTGAAATAGCAGGAAAAACAAAATCCAGTCAAACAATAAAAACGCAGGAATACAAATGAGGAGCCATCATTTGTATTCCTTGTATTATACCCAGATGATCTCTTGTATTTTCTTCCTCAGATTAGGTATTTCCCACAACCCTTCCCAAACATAGGCAGCATCTCTTATTATGGAAAACAGAACACCTTGTGGTCTCTTTTTCATTTCAGTAAGATTGGCTCCCTGCCTGGAAAAGCAAGGCTAATTTGTTAAATTCCCTTTGAAAATGTCTTTAAATAAATAGCCAGCCTTGCTTTGAGGTCAGTCAGAGAATAATAGCGTAGTAAAGTTGGTAGTTACCCCTTCACCTGAACCTTAACAAGCTGGGCTGAGATTCTGCTTCCTTCAGCTTCACAGGCATTAAAGGCAAGTTCAAATCCAGGGCATTATCCAACTGCTATTTAATTTTAAAAAAGCTGTTTACCCAACAGCAGCATGCGTACAGTATTAGAATTATACAGGTTTGCTGTAATTTACAGCAAATCCCTCCCAAATTCTGAAAAAAGAAAGACTGAATCCAAAAAGACTGTCTGAAAGACTTGATTCAGGTCTGAAGACAGAATACAGGTTGCATATATTGGGCTCAAACATGCAAAATCACCAGTTTGCTCCTTTAAGTTAATTCTGCCAATGAGGTCAGAGTACCAATTATTTTTATTTTAGCCGTTAAGATTCCGAGGAGTTTCCAGGATTGAGCAAATTCGGTACACAATACTGAGTCCTTGAATAGATTGTGAAAATAAATCCAGCTGTAGAGTTTCAGGTTAGCAGCGTTACAATAGAAACATTGTCCTGAAGTGATTCATTGGCTGCAACTCTTATTTTGGAGTTCACATGGATTATGAAATGCATCGGCCATGTGGAGGAGGAGAAATGTGCAACCTCAGTGATCCAGAGTTTCAACAGACTGGATTACTGGACAGGCCAGACGCTAACGCTTAGCTGTCCTCACACAAGCCTGAGTGACTCATTACTGCCTGAAGAGTGAGTTTGCATGAGTGTGAGTGTGTGTGGAAAAACTCAAGTCCTTTGTCGTTTTTACGTATGTATGTAAGCTGAGTCTGGCCTCTGGTGACCCCTGTCAGAACATCTGGATGTGGGAAGGCGTGAGTCTGCAGGGGTCAAAACCTGTTAGTCCAGCTGTCCGGTTTCCAGTTGATCCTGATAAAAATGAGGCGTTATATGAACTGAAAAGATGGAACGTGTCCTGTTCCGCTTCAGCACCAGAAGCCTCATTTACACAGATGTTCCCTTACACTTCCTAGTTTTAAGCAGCATATTTGTGTCAAAATACCTTTAAAAAAAAAGGCTGCTTGTCATTACTGAATTTAGGTAGGTACAAGTGACCCAATTCCGATTTTTTTTCTTTATCCTGGCTGTGTACACATTGTGAACACATAAACAGTAAAAAACTACAGTGAATTGAATATTCTCAAGTCTATTTTGGACCACATTCATCTGATATGTATCAGATATCTGCCAGTGTGACTGTCATCTAAACTCACAGATCAGGATTTCCTGACCATTCTGATTCGCGCATCATAAAATATGACAGCCTTCTACTTTGTCCGTATCTGAAGGATGAAGCCGAAATCGTCTCGCACACCCAATCCATCTTCTCCACCTTAAAACCAAGTCTTTGCGGCCCTTTAAAGATGCTTTGAAAAGCCATGTCTTGTATAATTATTTGCATTTATCCCGTGTCGGAATCTTAATCCATGTAAACGCAGCACTTAAAAACAAAGTATAAATGCAGCCCATTGGTATGAATGACATCATCTTCCAGTAATGGAATAATTAGCCGGTTGAGTTGCAATGTCAAATCTTACTCATCTTTTGTTATATCACCTTTTAATTTTACCTATTAGTTTGGAATAGTAATTCTTCCTGCTCCTTATATGACACCCCCCNCCACCCACCCAAAAAGAAAGAAAAAAATAGAAGCAGAGAATTTACTGGTGCAGCGTACAGTTTTCATGGAGACATACTTTCCTATCTGAAGCAGGTTTTCATCAGTGCCTACGTGATCGTAGGTTTCTGCTTTAGTCATTACTTATGATGAAAACTGGTCATGAGAACACTTTATAAATACTAATTCCCCATGGATGACTGCAAGATGTTCTGCAGGCTATTCTTAGTGCAAACATAATCATTATGGCTTCACTTTGCCAATACTCCAGTGAGTCTTCCCCTGAAAAAACATCACGCTTCAGTCATGATACATTTTTCTTAGGTTTTATACATTTCATACTGAAAATAAGCATGCAGCTCTTGAAGAAAAAAACAAATTGCAGCTGTATATATATATATGTATTTATATATATATATACTGGAGCAGAGATGTAAACAGCCACAAACGCAAAGCAGAACTGTCTATTTCATGCTGAGACATAGACGGAACACGCAGGCTATCTCTAGTCAGGTTTTACTACTGAAATAGTAGCAAGATACAGTGTGTGTGTGTGTGTGTGTGTGTGTGTGTGTGTGTATACTGGGACTGTTTTTCCTCCCTCTCCTCCCTTGTCATGTCAGCAGAGCACAGGAAGAGAGGTGTGACAGACAGGGAAGTGTCTGTTTCCTATTATTGGCTCATAAATACCTCTGCCTTCCTTTTCTGGGTCAATGCTGTCATATGTGTATGGTCCGGGTTTCTAGTAAGTTCACACACACACACAAATGCTGAGTATTGCTGCTTCATAGCTACTTTTTTTGAACTCAGAATCTGTACTTGTAATCGAGTATTTTTCATGGTGCTCCTGCTGCTTTTCGCTGGTCCACCGCAGACATGGTTGGACTGAATTATTAGTTGATTCCTTGTCGTAAAAATAGAAATTCTGTGGGTTTATTCTGTCCATGATGGATGTTCCCTTGTGACTTCTTCCCCTTCTCTTTACAAGAAATAAAATAAAAACTTTAATCTTTGCTGGAACTTTCATATTAATGTGTCTTCAGATAACGTTTAAGCTTATTTTGGTATGAGAGCCTATAAACTACTAATACAGGGTTTCTCCAGCTTTTTTTTTTTTTAGCCCATTTTTAGGTCCAAAAATTCTCAAACCCACCTATTAGACAGCCGTCACAAGTTTAAACTGTTTGTATGAAATTATTCTCCTTTTAATTTAAGAGCATAAACAGTGTTCCAAAATCTTTTAGGAGAAATTATATCAGTGGCATGGACTTGTGTGTTAAGTGGTCTTGATAGAGAGTTGCTCATGACTTGCAAAACAAAGACTTGTTCCTACCTCAAAATTATATATTTCAAACTATTTGATTACTTTTTTTTTTTTTTTTTTTTTTTAAATCAATTCACCCAATGAGGGTCATGACCCTGAGATTGAGAAACCCAGTGCCACCTGGAATAACAGCTGAATCCTGAGTTTCATGATGTGGTGAATGTCTAAATGCTGCTTCATACGTGTGAGAAATTTCTCACACGTATGCTTGGTGACTAACTACTTGACCTAGACAGGAGAATGTGCTAAGATATGATAAGGCCAAGCTGGATGGAAAGGAGGAGGAATGAAATACTCCTTAGAAAGAATGAGAGAGTGAGGCAAAGAGAGAGAGAGAGAGAGAAATATGGGCTGTGGACCATATCTTTATTTGGGAGACATTGTTTTAGTTTGGTCAGATGTGGGAGCCTGAAGCAAAGCCACATTCCCAGATGTAGAGACACTTGAGACATGCTGAGACACTCGGACAAGGGGAGGGACACACACATGCATGCTCAAGCGTGCACTCAAACATACACACACACACAGTATGTTCACACAAACTGTGATTATTGTCTGCTCAGTGCCTCGGCAGCATGTGTGTGTGTGGAGTGGTCTACACTCATAACAAAGCTTGTTTTGTTACATTCCGCCCTCCTCTGCTTTATGTGAAGCCTTATTCTTCTCGCCGTCTCTCCTCTAAGCTTCTCCTTCAAGCACACAAGCGACGTGCAAACAGGACAGCAGCAATGTGACGCGGCTGAATGGGAGCTGAATGGTGAATGGGTGCAGTGAAGAGGAAGGAGCGTGTAGATCTTCATCGGCACAGGGCTGCTTATGTTCTCAGGATTGATATGGCAGCATGTCAGTCCACCATGCCGACACTAAACTGACCGTGTCTCCACAGCAACTAACGCATTAACAGCCATTACAACACACAGCGATAACAATTTATGAGCCATGTTTAATTTGTTAGCATGTTTAAGCCCAGTAAATACACATCACAGTACTGGCAATCATTTTCTAAAACATAAAACTGTATTTTAGTTTTCCCATTATTTTGCCAAATCCCCTAAGCTTTCAAACTTTAAGTTTTCAGGTGATGCATCCACCTTAAAATGTAATCTTTTGCCTGCTAACACTTACATCTGACTGTAGAAGGTACGATTGTTTTAAATTTCTCGGTAAAAGCTGTCTTCTCCCGGGACTATATTTCCTGGCGGAGTCATACATCATCTTCCCTACAGCTCCACGTTGGCCCCGTTAAGAAAAGTTACTTTGAAAATACTTAATAGCCATCGTATTGGCTGTGATGGATTACTTGTCTCAAGCACGACTCAAGTCTCTACAAGTAGATTTTAATAGTTTACTGGAATGAACTAAAGGTAGGAAAAACAATTCTAGTATTTACCGCTTGAGTAGTGTGTTTTGGAACATGGTTGGCAGCAGCGTAGTGTATATGGAGGTTGTATTCATTGGGCTCAAACATGCAAAACCACCAGTAGGGTCCTTTAAATTTGGTAACAAATCTACCTTTCTGCATTATTAACTGATCTTACTCACAACACTGATAACTGACCTTTGTGAGCCACCATACTGAGCTCTGCGCTGTCCATTCTGAAATACAAAAGGCCAGAAGTTTTGAGATTTAAAAAAAAACATTAATACACTGTTTGTTTCACAATTTATTGCACAGTAAATGACCAAAAATACATAAAATAAATGTAATTAATTAGTTTTCAAACAGAATTAGTCGACACCAAAGCACTTTGAAGTCATTTCAGGCTCAGACTTTGGTTTCTCTGGCCAAGTCAGAATTCTAGAACCTTTTCCTTCTCTTTTGAATGGACGTAATTTTAGCATCATTTTGATGAATGTTTTGGATCGTTTCCTGCTAAAGAATGAAATTTTGACCAATAATTGGTAAACCGGATGGAATCGCGTGTCTTTGAAGGATGGAATAGTAATTCTCTTTCTTCANCCCCCCCCCCCCCATGTTTTACATGCAGAGCAGCAGCATGAGCAGACTGTGTCACGTTAATCCTACATGATGTGGGAGAAGGCAGACAGCAGCTGTTGAATAGAATGTTAAAACACATCAGCAGGTGTTGGAACACAGCAGGAGTGCTGCACTAATACAGACTGATGCCTTCATTACTAATCATTTCTGTAGCCAGAGTGGCTACAGAATGTGCTTATTCTTCTTGAAAGCTAATTAGTTACATTTATTTTATATATTTTTGTCATTTCCTGTGCAATAAATTTAAAAACAAACTGTGTATAGATGTTTTTTTTTAATCTGGGGGTGGCCTCAAACTTCTGGCTGTAGTGTATGTTAGAAGTTAGAAGAAGAAGAAGAAGAAGAAGAAGAAGAAGAAGAAGAAGAAGAAGAAGAAGAAGAAGTTATACTGAATGTGTTCCATTGCAAGAAATGACTTTTGTCATGATGTCAGCGTGGTGGTGGTGTTAGTTTTCCAGCGAGCAGGGGAAACACCTGGCTGCGTGGTGGAGGCTCTAAGCAGCAGTCTGACCCCCAGACATCCCACTACCAGGATTATGCCAGACTAAATCACCATCCAAACCTCTGCTAGAAGCCCCCGCAGCCCCTCACACTCAGTCATACGGTTTCATAATAAACATAGCTGACACTGACTACCAGGAGAAGCATTACCGAGACAAATTGCTGCTCCGTAATTTAAGGTTCTTAGCAAACTGCTTACAATAGTTCCCCTGGCTACACAGAAACACAATGACACACCGTCATTCACGCTGCAGAGAAATAATATGTGATGCCATAATAATGTGAGTTTAACATTAAAATTTGGGGAAAAATCAACATTGCATCATCTGCAAAATAACTCCAATTACTGGCTTCTTCAAGTGGAAATAAGTCATTCTGGGCTGTGCGTGGTAAAGTGACTGAAGGTTTTGAGTCCACATGAAGGACTCGGTGGGGAGTCTCCTGACAGGTTCAGCTGCACGGCTCTGATTACACATTAACCGCCCGTGCTGATATTTCAGCACTTATAGGGAAATCCTGGTTTGTTTGGGAATGTCATCTGTATCCCAGAACAACAAGAGTGTAACTGCTCTCTGTCCAGTCATCAACGGCTACACCTCAGAGTTTCACTGAGCTAAACTGGTTTTAATGGGAGCCCCATCATGGCCTGGTGGTTTTACAGACTATCCCATAACAGCAGGGTTCTAGGTTCAATCCTAGAGGCCAATGTTCTGTTTACTGACACACATGTGATCTTGACTAAAACTCTGATCTCCTCATTTACTGCAAATCGCTCTGGATCAGAGCGAAAAACTAAACTATAACTTCCATGGCAGCTTTTAGCTTTATCAGCTAATGTGGTTTGTGGTTTATTTCTAGTTTTGATTTAGTCAGACAATTAAGGCTGGTGTTCCTTTTATAAAATCTGAAGCCAGTACAAAATCTGCTGGTGGAATAGATTTCATAAGATTAATAGATTGGTAGATTTCATAAGATAAGATGGTATTTACCACTTCAGAATAGCTATCAGAACTAAACCAACAGGGTGCAGAATTCTAAATACTGAATGTAGAACTTAAAATGATAGAGCCGCTTTGAGAACCAAAAGGGCGGTCAGAACACACACAGCTCATTGAGCAATTTTTCCAACTTTTTGTTGCCCTCAAACACATCACCACATAACATAAATTTTAGATTCATTTCTTGACCTGGCAAACTAACCTTAAAGGTTTAGAATAAACCTTTAAGGTTTATTCTGTGCCTCTTTTTGTTGCATCAGTCTAATGATGAAAATCTCACAGTGAGGAGTTATAAGCAGTCAACAAGCTGAAAATAAAATTAAAAATGATCCGCTTTGACTCAAGTAAAATGAAAGTCCCATGCATCCTGTTGACAAAATCTCTCAAACATTAAAGCATTCAAGTCTGTGTTGCGGGTGACACTGAGTCATCAGCCCAACAAACCTCACAGCAAACGAGTCATCTGACCACGTTCTGCTGCTTCTTTAACTCTCTTCTTGCTGTTAATGCCTTCTTTCCATCTCCTTCTCATTAGGTGAACAGAGGCACTAATCAGCCACCGACGTGACTCACTGTCATGACTCAAACTGCTCTGCTCCTCTCTGGTTGTCATCATTACTAAAGAAATAACTCCTCCAGTGTATAAATGAGGCTTTGATACTGTTCTCCAACACAAAGATGAACAGACATAAACCCAATATCCACATAAAAAGACCACATTTCATCCAAAAAATGACGCTAGAGAAGCACCATGGCAACCTCATCCACATCTGACTAATAACTTGTTCTTATCTGCCAATCTAATCTGTCAAAATCATCCTCAAAATCCTCAATTATTTAGACAAATGGGGAGTCCGGAGTTTGGTTTCACTTTGCCAGTTTCTCTTTCACTTTCTCGGGGCTGCCTGAGGTACCAACGTGAAGTTTGGGGGTGGGGGCACCACTGGGTGTCACCCCCTCAGATGGTGTCACCCTGTGTGGTCCGCACCCCCTTGTGACGCCTCTGGAATATGGACACATCAATATGCCCCTGAACTGCCTTGAAAGCTTCGTTTTGATTGGTCCTTTACTTCTGTAACATGTTGATGTCAACATGTTATAAATTTGATGATCAGCAGAGTGAGTTCTTCAGCAGGGAGACAGTATCTAAAACTGTTTTTGTTCTGTGCACAACAATGCTGCAGCATAACAGAGAAGAAGTGGGTCACCGTGTTTTGTTTTGGGTTTTTTTTTTTTGTACATTACAGCATTGCAACGGTTTCAAATTAGACCCCTAAATGAAAACAAGAACATGGAAATCTGTATGTGTGCCCTTTAAAGCAGCACCAAGTGTTGTTTTCTGGGAAACGGCCTGAGTGTGATGCACCAGGCAACAACAGGTTTTCTGCTGAATGATTCATTGTGCTTGGAGAATGGGGAACAAAGCCACAATGCTAAAGATGACAATAGAGCCAGATCAAAGAGCTGTATTGTCTACAATGCAAATCTGTACAAATCCTTGATAGGTTACCAATGCACATTAGACTGAATTTACGATCATCTGTGATAATGAAAAAGAATTCCCTGATTTTCTGTGCAGCTGCTTGAGAATGATAGCGATATCATTGAAATGCTTTGAATAACCAGAAAGAGGAAAAAAAAGCAGCTTTTGTTTCACCATCAGTCATTTCTTGTGCCATCCTCCAAGCTAACACATCCACACCCATTCATCATGACAAATTCAAGGAGAATCAGATGAAACCCCCCACCCCCAGTTTTATTATGCGTAATTCAAAGTATGTATGGAGGCGCGTCTCTTCAATCCTTTAAAAGCCGTGATACCACAGAGGGAAAGGTGCTTCATTACAACTACCCTTCCTGAAACTTCTCTCAGTTAGCATATGAGTGGAGATCCATTGTGATCCCGTTGCTGCTCAGGCTGGTGGAACTTGTAGTTCGGGATGATGGTGCAACACAACAAAGCAAAGCAGCTTCTTTCATCGCAGCCTCTCCCCAGCGAGCACCTCACCGTGACATTTCACTCGTGTTTAATGGCTATTTTTAGGCAGCGCCACTTTACCGCAGAGAGTGGCAGGAAGTGACAGGAAAGGTGGGTGAGTATGGGACACGGTGATAATTTAGATTTGAACCCACAACACCACAAGCATCCAGCATGAGCTGCAGGCCGCAGAGGCGAAATTTCCCCAGAATGAGCTCACATGAAACTGAGGAGGATCTGGTTAAGTCAGACCTCATAAGCATAAGCTTTAATTTAGGCTAGTTTAAGGGCTAAGCTGTTATCTAACTTTGCATCTGAAGGACACACCCACAATACTTTCATTTTGTTTGAGAAGTCAGGCAATGTCCACTCTTCATACACTCTGTCATCTCCTGTATGTTTTACTTTTCTTCACTTTGACTACTTCAGTACGTTTTAATCTTAAAGGACCATACCATCCATTTTGCATTTTGAGCCTGATATATTCAATTTTCAGACATGCACCGTTACTGACAATCATTTTCCAAAGCATACTACTGGAACGGTGAATTAAAACTGTTTTTCCTACCTTCCAGACCACCATTGGTTTCAGTTCATTCTGGTACGCTATCAAAAGCAATTATTGATACTTGAAACATTCTTGGGATAGGTAATCCATCATCACCAACAAGACGTGTATTCAGGTTTTTTTTTTAGAAGTATGTAATTTTAGTGTTTAAGTGCAATAAAAAGCGTGGAGTGAATGTGTGTCTCCACTAAGGAATATAGTCCCAAAAGAAGACCTGCGTTTATGGAAAAATTTAAACGGCTGTGACTTCATAACTATTAGCAGGAGAAACATGGATTTTTAAGGTGGGTGTATCACTTGAATATTTGTTTTTGAAAGATTAAGAGATTTTGCAAAATATCAGGAAAGCTGAAATATGGTTTTATCCTTTGGAAAATGATTGTCAGTAATGTAATGTATGAAAACTGAATATATTAGGCTCAAACATGCAAAATGGGTGGTATGGTCCTTTACTTGAGTAAAAATCTGTATATATGACTTTTACTTGTAACTGTGTGTTTTTCGATTGCGTCAATTAATTTGATACGATTACTTGAGTCAAAGATTCCAGTACGGCTATTCTTCTGCTCTACTCCATACAGGTCAAAGGTCAGGGTCCAGCCGCGGAACAGCAGTCCTCTAAGAATTAAGCATGTGGCTCAAGCAGCTTCAGCAAGGTGGGTGCTTGCTGAAACTGAAGTTTAACCTGGGGTCTTGTGGTTGAGGGACGCTGCCCCACCCACCACCTCCATTCCTTACTGAGCCTGAGAAACCATGTTAGGGGGGCGTTGTGCTTGAGCTGTCTGCTGCTGTGGGTTTCCCTCTTTAAGCTTGCTTACTGGCTATCTAAACATCAGGACAAGCCCAGAATCAGGACTCATCACCCTGCAGCTAGTGCAGTTTGAGTCACGTTAATACGATGAAGTGATATAAAGCTGAGAATACTGGCTTGGTGCCTGTTTCTCTTGGATACAGGCTGATTGTAACAAATTGTTAGAATACTGGGTGGTGTCACTGACTGGAGACAGCAGGCCATCTACTGAACCGCAAATTCAATCTCTACTAATAGTTTGATCACGGAGCCAAATACAGTGGCAAATTCAATCAGCATAATTCAATAAATAAAATAAATGTAGGGCTCCTCTGCCTTTTCTCAGTTACAGAAAATTCCCTTTTAGAGAAATAGAAGAGGTTTGTGCAAGTGTGTGTGTGGGTGACACGAAGAGAGAGAGAGAGAGAGTGAAGCATGCCTCCTCTCTGCTCTGCCTCCCCNACCCCCTCACTCACACACACACACACACACTGGAATGTGTGTGGAATGAGGAAGCATGAAGCCTTCAGTTAGTCAGCCAGGCAGTAAAGTTGATGGTGGTAAGGTTAGAGTTAATCTGATAAGAACAGCAGCATGAGACAACTATTTATTAGCTTACATCTGAATGCTGTCTTTATGTTGAAGTGTGTGCGTGCGTGTGCGTGAGTGAGTGAGTGAGTGAGTGAGTGAGTGAGTGAGTGAGTGAGTGAGTGAGTGAGTGAGAGTGAAAGAAAATGACAAACAGAAAAGCCACTTTTTTCCCGATGTCCATACGAACTAAAACTTCAGCTATTAATATTTCCGTTGTTGATTTTTTATCAACATATTATATTATTAGATTATTTATTTATTCCTTTTTCAACAAACTAGTACATAAAATATCACACACATTGTGACAAATGTTTACAAATATTTACCACAATATGAAAGAGTAAAACAGCAAGTGTTTGACATTTTATCAGATAAATAACTTTGGTAATTAATCAGTTGTTAAAATTATTATCGATTAAAAATCGCTCTAGCACTGACAACAGCAATATCAGATAGCGCTTGTGTTAAGGTGAAATAATTAAATCCCAGCTTTACCTCCAGGACTTGAACATAACTTGAAGGGAACCATCCTCTGGCTCCATCCTTCTCTCCTTCCCACCAGCCTCCGGGTAAAGCCTGGACTATTTTGATGATGTCCCCGGCCTGGAAGCTGAGTCCCTGCTGGTGCTGCTCCCCACTGAACGGGTACAAACTTTTGCAGTAAGATCCAGACATCGCCAATGATGGGAGTCGGCGTCGTACGAGTAAGTTGTCACCCTCCGGTACTGATGATGGTCGGCTCCGTCCGCGGAAGAAAACCTTTGTTAAATCTTTAAAAGTGAGTTTTTGTCAGAGTTTGGGGTGATGTCGTGTCTAACTTGTGGTTAAGTGAGTTAACAGGTTCTCCTCTTCGGCTGTCAGACAGACCTGCCCCCGGTCAGCTCCTCAGCCTGCCCGAGTAGCACTGAAACTGCCGAGCCATGAAGGCGCCGGGAAGACGGCGGAAGCAAACCGGAACTTAAGGGAGTTTGCCTTCAAAATAAAACAACAACGTGTCATTTTTAAAGCACATGACTACTAATACTGTTACTGTTACTGCTGCTACTACAACATAGCCTACTACTATAACCACTGTATTAGTATGTACTATTTTTTATTATTAAGCGCTGCTATTTCTGGCAGCTACAGTTTCCTTTTTATTTATTTTGAAAGTTTCAAACAGAAGAGCCGTCTTTTATTATAGCATGCTTTACACTGGTGCGACTGTCAAACCCAAAGCTCCCGTCCTGCTGAGAATCTCTAACATTCATTCAACTTTTATGTGATTTTTGATTTAGTGTGGTTGTATTTTCATTCCTTTTATGGTTTGCTTTTATGCTCTTACCTTGTTTCTTCAGGTTGCTTCAGTTTTTATTGTGCTCTTTATTTTATTATTCCGCCTCTTTGAGTGGAGCAGCACTGTTTTGATAGTTATTTCAGGTGATGTTGATATTATAATGCTCATCGTCATCAGCACTATTTGTAGTAGTAACAGAAATAGTAGCAGCAGTAGTAGAAGCAGTAAAGTAATTTTTTTTTTAAATGCACAGCCGTTTTTATTCAACAATTATTGTGCTGGGGTTTTCATTTCAGTGAAAATGAGGAAACAATCTTGACTTGAATATGATTATGAAATTTGGTCAAAAGTGACAAAAACTGTAGTTCCTTATTTGTTCCGTGGTTTAGCTGTTATGACACATCCATGTTTATTCTTCAACTAAAAACATCACTCCTTAGATACTGAATAATTCAACCATAATGAGAGAAATGTTTTATTTATGTATCTGTAGTGACTCTTCTGAGTGCTGAGATTATATTGTCTTGCTTCTTTTGGGATGTTTAAAACCCAATTTTTATCTATTGAAATAAAACAAAATGCGATTTTCCAAATGTTGTTATTTCAGCTCAGACCACAAGGTGGAGCTAACAGCAATCATAGGGTTTCACACCCCCAGTGTGTTTAACCAAAACAGATAAATCAGGGTTGTGGGGTTGTGGTGTGTGTGGGTGGGGGTGGGGTGGGCTATGGAAGCAAAATAGGGTCATAAAGATCTGAATTTAAATCAACACTGAATTTAAAGCCACAAATTCAGATCTCAAAATTCAAGTTGCTTATATTCAAAATACAATATTCAGGTTGCTCAAATTCAGTTTAAAAAAATTCAGATCGAAAAAATTCAGTTTGAAAAAATTCAGATCGAAAAAATTCAGTTTAAAAAAATTCAGTTTGAAAAAATTCAGCTCGAAAAAATTCAGTTTAAAAAAATTCAGATTGAAAAAATTCAGATTGAAAAAATTCAGATTGCAAAATTCAAGTAGAACATCCGGGATACCAAGGGTAGGCAATCAAATCGCGCTGCAATCGATCGTACTTTTGGCCTATCAGCTTGCGTTCTGCTGTAATTCCACATTTAGAAGAAGAAGAGGAAGTCCATGTTCACCGCATTTAGCATCAGGCAGCGGCGGTGGAGGCAGCCGGTCAAACTCACAACAGTAAGTTATAAGTTTTGTTTTATAACTACTAAAGTCACCAAATTCAGTTTTGAGATTTTTTATGTGAGAAATTAGCTGTTTAGATTTCAAATACGTGGTTGACTGATTAAAATAATGCTGAATTAAAAATCTGTTCCGATGTTTTCGGAGACCGGAGGCTCCGCTAGCGGCTAGCTGCAGCAGTGATACCAGCAGCGCTTCGGTTCTTACCGGCGGCTCTGATGTCTCCGTGATGTGCTGCTGTTACTCCTTTTGTAAGATAAGCGTTGGTCTCAGGTAAAATGCAGCACTTTTTTGCTTTACAGACTGATTTAGCTGAAGGTAAATTTGAGTTTCACGGTTTTATTGGATATGTAAATTTTGTGTAACTTTTACAGTGAGCTGTGTTGAGTGNTGAGTTTCACGGTTTTATTGGATATGTAAATTTTGTGTAACTTTTACAGTGAGCTGTGTTGAGTGGAACACAGAAGAACTCAAACTCACAAAACGTTCTACTGTTAGCAAGCAGCAGCAGCAACACATTTCTTCTTACNGAACTCAAACTCACAAAACGTTCTACTGTTAGCAAGCAGCAGCAGCAACACATTTCTTCTTACCTGTGTTCTACAGGTATCTGCATCTTTTCCCGAATGCATCGTTTCATAGTGACACCTAGACAGAACTACAGTAGAAGCATTAGACATAACAAGCTGCTTATGTAAGTTTTTACAGATTGTATGTTTATCAGCAATTAAACAACAGAAGCTTGTTATCGTTCATCGTAATTAACGCAGCACATTAACTAAGCAAAATAATATTTTAACTTAACATAGTGTTGTTTCAAATGTAAATGAGCAATATTAGAAAATGACACGTGATGTGTGTTTGAGAGAGAGAGAGAGAGAGAGGAGAAAGAAGCCCGTGGTGAAAAACGGTCCGGTTTAAACACGGAGGACAGCGCATCCTGCAGGAACCTGCAGCACCGACGCAAACATCCAGAAATGCATCAGACACGCTGCAGCACCACTGAAGGTAAACTTTTCCGTTAACGTAGCTTTTCTTTTGCATTCTGTTCCTGCTGTGTCAGTCTAGCACAATTAAACATTTCTGTGCAATTAACAGTTTATCTTTGTGTATTTATTAATATNGTGTCAGTCTAGCACAATTAAACATTTCTGTGCAATTAACAGTTTATCTTTGTGTATTTATTAATATGTTACTTGTTCTATGATCATAAACTCATGCTGTAGAAACGGTTTTCCATTCCATTGCATATAGACCTAATAAGCAGACACCAAATCAGGTGCTGAGTCGAACATAACTTTAGATTTACTATATCACAGAGAAGTCTTGTATAGCTGGACCATAACTTTCATGAAAGATGAGGTAAAGGTCGACTTTTGAATGAATGATTGTATTTTAAGTCTTTTCAATCGGAGCATCAACTCTTCTGATATTTCAGTAATAAATCTCTACCTCATCAGGAGGGAAAAGGCAGGTAAGGCTAATCATCTCACGCTAAATAAAGGCTCTTTATTCAGACTACCAATTCAGTATTCTAAAATTCTGTTATCTAAATCGTATTAAAAATGGGACAGAGTTTTTCTATTATTTGTCACGTTTGACTATAAGTTAGGAAGTGAATTTACCTGCTTGTGACCCTGAATAATGGGTACTGATGATGAAAATGTAATGTTTTATTTTTATATTAATGATGTTCTAGTTAAGTGACAAAAATCCATTCAATAACCTGTTAAAACAAAACAGCATACTGATAAACATAAAGCCACAGAACGGCACATCTCTTCATTCTTTTCCACAGCATCCTGGCTTAGTTTAGTAGTCTGCTCTGCCTCATCCGTCTTTTATTTATTGTGCATTAACTACACCTCTCTCAATAAACTAATACATACAGGTTGCATGAAAATAAATAATAAATAGCTGAAAAAGTATTTTAAATAGTATAATAAAATGGAAACAAACGGAACTCGTGTAGTGTATAAAATTGTATGTGGATTTAGTGTGATCAGCTGATTCAGCTGTGTGGCGATGTCATCGAGTATGTTTTGTCTCAACTGGAAATTATGCGTTCTGCGTCCTCCTGTCCTTGCACGTCCGTACTCCACGTCAACTTCACAAATATAAACTTACAAGTACGCACTTTGTATTGAGAAACGGCCTATTTCTTGAACTCCACTGCTCTTCTTCTAGTTGTGGAATTACGGCAGAACACAAGCTGACAGGCCAAAAGTGGGATCGATTGCAGTGCGATTTGATTGCCTACCCTTGGTATCCCGGATGTTCTACTTGAATTTTGCAATCTGAATTTTTTCGATCTGAATATTTTTGATCTGAATTTTTTCAATCTGATTTTTTTTTAAACTGAATTTTTTCAATCTGAATTTTTTCAAACTGAATTTGAGCAACCTGAATATTGCATTTTGAATATACGCAACTTGAATTTCGAGATCTGAATTTGTGGCTTTAAATTCAGTGTTGATTTAAATTCAGATCTTTATGGCCCTATTTTGCTTCCATACACCCTCTAGTTACTGCCCTTGACACTGAAAAGTAAATCGCAGCGCCCTCTAGTGTCATTGTGAAAACAAGTCTGTAGTTTCCTCATTTGTGGAGAAAAGCAGCTTTGAGATGTTTGTTACTGAAAGGACAGATTTTGGCTGGAATATCTTTAATAGAAACATTGCATGTTTGTAGATTTGTAATAGTTACAAATGTGCCACGCTTACAAAGTTTGTCACGTTTGTAACTGTATTACTATTATGCTACAGTTATGGATGCCATGATATATTTACAGTGCTGAGTAGGTGAAAACACTATTCTGGTGGAATTAAAGGACCATAACTCCCATTTTGCATATTTGCAAAACATGCAAAATGGGAGTTAACCTAATATATTCAATTTTCATACGTTACATTACTGACAACCATTTCCTAAAAGATAAAACCATATTTTAGCTTTTCTGATATTTTTCAAAATCAAAAATTAAAGTGATACACCCACCTTAAAAATCCATGTTTCTCCTGCTAATGATTACGCAGCCTTATGAAGTAAGTCGTTTAAATTTTTCTGTAAACGCAGGTCTTCTTTTGGGACTATATTCTGCCACAGTGGAGGCATACATTCACTCCACGCTTTTTATTGTGCTTAAACACTAAAATTACGTAACTTCTAAAAAAAAAACCTGAATATGGTGGAATATGGTTGGTGATGATGGATTACCTATCCCAAGAACGTTTCAAGTATCAACAAGTTGATTTTAATAGCGTACCAGAATGAACTGAAACCAATTGAGGTCTGGAAGGTAGGAAAAACATTTTTAATTCACCGTTCCAGTAGTATGCTTTGGGAAATGATTGTCAGTAATGTTATATGTATGAAAATTTAATTTATTATTGCTCAAACATGCAAAATGGATCGTATGGTCCTTTAAGGCTGTGAAAATGTGCATTATTCTACTTTTATGAGTTTATTCGTACGTATTTATGTGCTTACAAATGTACCTCCATCACTGTGTTAAAAGTCTAAATTAAGTCTGCAGCTCAGACACTAAAACAGAAAGCCAATCACACTAATTATCAAAAGCAACCACATGCACACAGAAATAAAACGTCAGGCTTGTTGGATTAGCAATATTTATCCACAGACATTTCAGTACAAATAAACAACATGTGAAACAAATAAAAATAATCTTGGCAATATTGTACATGCAGGCTGGACTGCTTAATTCATCAATTGCTTAATGCATTAATTAATGCTGAAACAACAAACACAATAAAGTCAAGGATTCTTCAAGGGTTCATACACATTGTCCATTTCAACCTTTTCTCAAACATATTAATCTGAATGATTTACATGGATGGGTGTCTTGGCCGTATTCAGTCTGCCTCATAACTCCATGAAGATTATTTTGTTGTATTTGTTTTTTATAGTAAATTTCAGATGAGGTATTTACTGTTCATGTAAATACCACATAACTACAATATTTCATCTTATTAATATTTCAGACTGCACTAACGTTAGATCCACTGCATGTTTGTTACACATTAATCCATATTTTCAGCCTTTTTAATCTTTTATATAAAAATATAAGTCACAAGCTAAGTAGAAAAAATTACAATCAAAGGAAAAAAAATCTGTCTTCAACATGCCTTCATAAAATAAAAGTGGTGATCAGTGTTTGTCAGTGTTGGTGAGGACAAAATGAATGGTGCGTGTGTGTGTGTGTGTGTCGGCATCAGAACTGGTTGTGGCACCTCTCGTTCAGCGCAGAGCTCGGTCTCTCTCCGCCGCTGCTGCAGGACGTCAGAGTGTTCCTGCAAGATTCACACACAAACACACGCGATTCATCATTCCATCAGCTCTTTTGAATCTCGTTATGACCATCGCTGACGTATGAAGCCGTGATGTACCGACATTACTGTCATTTATTCACACAAACATGCATCTCACTTGGACAGGAAGAGGTGCAGCAGCGAGGCGAGGTCCTGGGGAAAATACTCCTGCTGGGCAGCGTGATGCAAACACACCATCTGACCTGGGACCAGTGATGCCTTTTTTATCTTCCCTTCACCCTGAAACACACAGCAACAAACATCAACTGTCAACAGACCTCAAAGTTTAACTAAGCAGCACCACATAAAAACAGCCTGATGACTGATAGGAAACTGAAAGTGGATCAGCTGCGGAAAGGCTGCAATAGATTTGCTCCTTATTTCTGCATTAACTGGGTTGAACTGGCTTTAACGCAGGCAGACAGGGAGACGACATGTGAGGAAGCTGATTACAGCAGTCGTGTACCTTAAGGAGTCCCATCATGACCAGCAGAGTGGAGAGGAAGCAGTAGGACTGGAAGGTTGAGCCACTGAGGAGTTTCTGCAGCACGGCATCTGTGGAAATAAAGAGACAAGTCAATTTATCTACTTAAATAAGTCCATGAGCAAGATGATGTCAGGCTCTGTCTCAGACCAGTGGTGTTTTTGCTAGTGTTTCTCAAAATTAGGACAATTCTGATACTTCCTCTTGTTCCCTTTTTTCTCTTTATCGAAGAAAATAAACAGCTATCTGACTAAAAATGGAAAGAAGACAAAAAGAGGAGGGTCTCAGTCACCGATGGTTTCTAGAACAGCTGTCTTGGTCTCTGGTTCTTCGCTGTACAGAGATGAGATTTTCAGAAAGACATCAGCAGCTTTGTGGGGCTCAGATGGATCCACCTGATAAGAAAAGAGAAGAATCTCCCACATTGTAATCACTTTCTGCTAAATTTGACTCAATTAAGCAATTATAGTGGCAAGTAGTGCTAATATCTGCTCTTGGGGGGGGGNGGGGGGGGGGGGTAAGTCAGGGTTGTCAGAGTCCTCTGACTTACACAGTTGTGATGTCAATAATCAGAAAAAAACCTGACAATGACATACACTACAGCCAGAAGTTTGAGGCCACCCCCAGATTTTTAAAAAATCATCAATACACTGTTTGTTTTAGAATTTATTGCACAGGAAATGGCTAAAATATATCAAATAAATATAACTAATTAGTTTTCAAGAAGTATTAGTCAACAGTAGCACATGATGTAGCCACTCTGGCTACAGAAATGATTTTTCATGAAGGCATCAGTCTGTATTAGTGCAGCACTCCTGTTGTGTTCCAACTCCCTGCTGATGTGTTTTAACATTCTATTCAATAGCTGCTGTCTGCCTTCTCCCACATCATTTGGATTAATGTGCTGCACAGTCTGCTCATGCTCCTGCTCTGCATGTAAAACTTGGGGGGGGGGGG
>VXCM01003229.1:0-77723 GCA_014773175.1 Lucifuga dentata | reverse complement strand
GGGGGGGGGGGGTTTGATGGAGAGAGATCTGGAGATTTGGTCCAAGTTAAAGGAATTATGAAGAAAGAGAATTACCATTCCATCCTTCAAAGACACGCAATTCTATCCGGTTTACCAATTATTGGTCAAAATTTCATTCTTCAACAGGAAACGATCCAAAACATTCATCAAAATGATGCCAAAATTACATCCATTCAAAAGAGAAGCAAAAGGTTTTAGAATTCTGACTTGGCCAGAGAAACCAAATTACTTCAAAGTGATTTGATGTTGACTAATTCTGCTTGAAAACTAATTAGATACATTTATTTTAGTTATTTCATGTGTAATAAATTGTAAAAAAAAAAAAAAAAAANTTTTTTTTTTTTTTTTAATCTGGGGGTGGCCTCAAACTTCTGGCCTGTAGTGTATTCAATTTACTTATGAAGGTTTTTAGCTCAACCGTATGTGTCATACTTTTATATTACACTGTTATATACTTTAAAAGTAGAGTTAGAGTTCTGAAAAAAAAATCAAATATCTGCATAAAGCATTACGTTAGGAACAAGAACTGTCTACAAAAGATTAATTTTGGTGGAGAAAAATGGCTTCAGACCAGGTAAATTTTCCATTAATGCTGTAATACACTCAAACCAGCAAACAAACCATCACAAAGAACAATTACATCAGATTCTGTGCAAATGCAAACCACCAACCTGCAGACATTGTAGTTGCATCTTTTTTCCCACCTGCTGCTGCAGATTTGTCCTCTTCTCTCCCAGCTGAAGCAGCTTTGCAGCAGAGGGGCAGCCGAGGAAAGACAGGAGCTCTGCCTGAAGGACGACACAGCCTTTCAGTCATCTTCAGCTAAAGCTGTACCGCGTTTGGTAAAATCTGACAGAAAGTAGGTCTAATATAATCAGAGTGTGTTAATCCATACTTGATCCAGAGAATCCCAGAGAAAATCTGGGAGAAATGGAAATTTCCATTGTCTGGTAAACACATAAATGCATATGTTTAACATGCTGGGACTTTTTTCCTGTCTTACCACTCCATTTCCCCCCACAACTTCATCATCCTCATTCTGCTCACTGCCTTCACTGCTGCATTCCTCTTCCTCCTCCTCGTTGTCATTGTCTTCATCTTCCTCATCCTCGTCATCATCATCAGGTTCTCCCTCATCATCACTACAATACAATAAAATAAACATTTCTTTCCTTAATAAATTTCATCCTGTTTTCAATTATTATAATTGATTACATGAAATTATTTAAACACACACACACACACACACACACACACACGTCCATACACTACCTGAGTGATGCCAGCATGTCTNCACACACACACACACACACACACACACACGTCCATACACTACCTGAGTGATGCCAGCATGTCTCCTCCATCCATAAGCTCCATATATTCCCTTAAAGCCTCACAGCCCTCCTCTCCCAGACAGTTACCTGTTAGATGCAAATACAGGAGTAACAACCATCACAAACTGAAAGAAATACTCCAACTGGACCAAAACTGAAGTATATTCAGCCTTATAACATTTATTCTTGTAAATTATAGAAAATACTCCTCTCAATTCTGTTTAAGTCAACACAAGATTAGCCTAAAACCATTATTTGAAGAATCAAAACTTTATATTTTACAGTTTTCAAGACAATATACTGTAAATTCCTCAAATATAGGTTTTGATCATTTTATGAACCCTGCATGTACGTAAGTAAAAGCACGTCCACAGTCGCTGTCTGTACCGTTGAGATCCACTTTCTTCATGTGAGGTTTGGCCATAACAGCCTGAGCCACGACGAGTGCTGCCGTCTCAGTTATCTCACCATAAGACAGATTCAGCTCCTGAAGACAAAACACACTGCTGTCATCACTGAGACGCATCAGACAGAGACGCAAAGCTCTGAGAGGCGGCAGTGAGCTCACCTTGAGGATCGGTAGTCCTTCTCTCAGGACAGCAGCGAGGGCGATGGCCCCCTCGGAGCGGACCAGACAGTCGCCAAAGTTGATCACCTGGACGTTCCTCAGGTGCCTCAGAGCCTGTAAACATGCAGAGAAACAGGATGTATCTGTTTCTACAGTGATGATGCACCTTTCATTTTTGGTGTTAATCTTAGTTTGTATCACTATTCTGCCATACCGTGATACATATCAATGATGTAACATCAAATTATACGTGCAGTGGGATAAAAGAAATTGTCTATCGCCCACCCCTACTCACCTGTGCCATGGCCAGAGTTCCCTTCTTGGTGAAGGTGTTATCGTTGAAGTTGAGGACACGGAGCTGTGCGTTGTGTCTCATTGCTGAGGCTAACGCAGTCACACCTGCATGGTTGATTCCATTCTGGGGCATGTGGACCTCTTCCAGACTGCCCATCAGCTGATATGGAAAAACAGAGACGAAATTAAAGGATCATAATTCCTGTTGGACATCACACAACCTCAATCAATTAAATAAATATTTGGACCGTGGATTGTCCTTTTTAAAAAACAATATTCTGAAGTTTGTGTATTTATGTCAGAGAGAGATAAAGTGTTTCCTACCTGAAAGGCTTGGGCCAGGGCGCTGGCCCCTTCATTTTCCAGGCGGTTCCTTCCAGCGATGAACACTCTCAGCCTGAGTGGAGCTCCGAGGGCCGCTGACTCTCTGTGGCACTCAATGAGCGTCTCGGCCAGGACCTACACGAGCGACACATTGTCTGCACTATGATGCAAACGTCATTTAAACAAGATCTTAAACTGTATCTTGGGTGTTTTTAAGGCAATCGTGTTTATTCTAAATTTGGAGGATAAAGTTACTTTTTTGAACAATGATGGCACCAAATAACCTCACCAAGGTACCTGAAAATGTCTGAGTTCTCTTCTTGGGCTTTGACTTGCTGAGTGACTAGCTGCATAAGACAACAACAACAATGACAGTTCAAATCACAGGCCATGCAGCATTGCTGTTCATGTGCTCACCTTTCCCCCTCCGGTTCCCATGCCACAGTTGTTGAGTCTCAGCTCCTTTAGCGAGTGGCAGGACGGGCTCTTCAGCAGCTGCTCGATTCCCTTTACGCCGTCAGGCCCAAATGCGTTGTCGCTAAGGTCTAACTCAGTCAGTCTGGCTCCTGCAGTCATCAATGCACTGCTCAGGGATCGCTGATAAAAACAGAAGTGCCAGATAGAAAGACATCATGAAGCATGACACGATAGAGAACATGCAGAACATCAGCTTAAGTATATGAGGCAGTTGAGAGAAAGGCTGAACATTAAAAATTACAACACTTCATCCCAAACTCCTAGAACCCATTTACCATCATAACCAAACAGTATACATCCATGTTATTGTATCTTTGAGTGGATTATTCCTTCAAGAATGACCAGTAAACTAGTTCCTATAAGTCCAAGAGCCTATAACTAATTCCTGTAAGTCTCACCAGAGCTATTGGGATTTCAGAGCGCAGCCTTCCAGTGAACATGTCACTCCAGTGGCATCTCTGAAAAACACAAATTTATAACACAATGAAAACAGCAAGTCATAAACAGACATCCCATATCTGTGGATAACAACATGCATACCTGAAGTTGGTCTTTGCTCTCCAGGGCCTTGGCAATGGCCTTGGCTGCTTCCACTCCCACAGTGTTCCCCTCCAGGCGCAAAGTCCTCAGGCCCTGATACTGCTCAATGTCACGGACCAGCTCTTCCACTAAAAGACGTCACAGAGATAAAGTTAAAAGGTCTAACGAGAAATAAGAGACAGGTAATCTGCTGTCAACATTACACCAAGGCTGATAAAAGGAGAAAAGCCTCTGCTGTCCAGTGTCTCACCTGACTCTGCGCTGTCCAGCTTCAAGCCCCGGCCTTTGTAACTCAACTCTCCATCTCCAACATGAGTCTTGGAAAGAGCATCAGCCAGAAGAGCAATGTCATCTGAGGCCATGATGAGTCTGGAGAAGCCCAGGAGTCACACTAATTTAGCTTTTAATGAGCGTGTGGATGTGAATACAACTGGCAAACAAACCCTGACTCTACTTGAAACTAACAGATGATGTTCGAAGATAATTGATAAAAGAAAAATTTATATTATCAACAACAAGAATTGCTGATACAACAGTCACTGCTGTTAGCTGGAACCAGGCACAAAAGAGGAAACACTGCTACTAGCTAATAGCTGAACAAACATCAACACGTAACTATGAGTACAGACTTTAAAGGTTTATTCTCGTGTTTTCAGGCCTTCTGCTCAGCCATACAGCCATTAAAAGACGATGGAAAACTGTTAAATACGATGCGATTTTACCACAAAGTGTAATTTCCGACAATGTCAATGAACACGCGCCGCTTCTGCCGTACAGCGCGCCGGTTGCTTAATCGTGTGACGTCATGCTTCCCGTGCTTCTTCTTCTTTGATTATTATACTGCAGTTCACATTCGTTTTCAATGGAGTATCGCCACCTACTGTTACCGTGTGATTCTGTTACTTTATATCGTTCAAAACGGCGTTTAAAATCGTGTTAGCCTTAAATTAGCACAGAGGTTGCCCGTGACGCTAAAACACGCCGTTTTCGCAGAGGAAATACAGCACAGAGAATACGTTTGGGTTGGAATGGTTTGGAGGAGACCAACAGGTGAGCTTTTGTTACAGGTAATGGCTAACACTGAAGCCCTAAAAGCACTTGCTGGTCTCTTTGGTTCACTTACTTCACTGTTTGGAAAAAATTTTTCATATGGCTGTGATGAATATGTGACAGCAAAAGTTTTAGCGGTTATGGAATGAGTGGGTCCGGTGAGGAAATGCTGAGAACTCCAGCAGAGAGGAAGACAGACATACCTGCACGACAAAGAGAACCAGAGACACCTGAAACATCAATAAACTGCAAATATAAAACCACATGTTATAAATTACACATAAAAAGTAATAAAGCACCCTACTAATGAAAATCCAATTATCAAATGGTGAACCAGTAACAGTTGGTCACTTCAGTCGACCGGTTTTTGTAACAAGACTAAATGTAGTCATGCATTTAAGTATCTTATATCAGTTTGATGTGGTTTACAGAGTGGTTTGTTTGTTTTTTGTTTGTTATTTTAATCACTTCAATATTTGATTGGGACACAGGGGTGACCTCGACTGCCCTCTGGCGGTCGTGCCTCTCCTTGAAACTTGTTGCGAGTTTGTACCAAATGAAACTGCACTAGCATAAACAGTTAGCAGCCAGCTAGCTAACGTGAGTGTATTGATAACATTCAGCAGCATCGTAGTGGCGACAAAACTCGTGCCCGATCCACATACCAATGACAGGGACGCTGAACTCACAAAAATGGATATTTACTAATTTATGACTGGCTGTTTTCCTGACCATCATCATCAACGCACCGTGAAGATATCTTTGATCTGAAAAAGCGAATGAAGTAACTCGGTGAGTTCCCATGCTAGCTCGGGCTTCAACTATTACCTGGATATTACTAGCCACTAATTAGCAACCTGACTAGCTAATACAATGTCAGCTCAACTTACATTTTGCGCTAAATCGTTAACGAATCGATACAATGCGTCAGACTAAAATTACAACTGAACCTATTTGTTAGCTAAGTTTGCTGTCTTCATTAACCGTTAGCCCAAGTGACCTAAAGTGGCATTAGTTAATCCTAACTGCCGTGCGTTAAATTCAGGTAACGTTTAGTAAACATGACTAGCAACTAACCTGCACTTAAGAGTTAATTTGTTACAATTTGCATCGTTGTTTTTTTAAAATTGGAGTTGACTCGTTAACCTGCTCATTCCAAGCTAATGCTAGCAAACATTTTATATATCGTATGGTACGTTGCTTTAAGTAGCGTTTAGATCCAACCCAACGCGAAGATTTTCATTTTACTGGGTAACATACTTTGGAGTTTAAGGTGGTTAGCATAATGTTAGCTAACTGGTGTCCAGCTTCAGTGTTTGCTCTGAGCTGTTTATTTACGAAAGCCCGTGGATTCCTTAGCGTGTCAGTTCGAGGCCTTGGCTTCAGGTGGAAGAACCACAGCAGCTGGCATTGTTTCGAATAAGTCTTAATAATTCAAATTTAAACCAGGATACTACATGCGTATAACTTGATCGTAGCTGTCAAAGCTCTTTGTATTTGTACTGTTGTGTAAGAATTTGAATTTTTAGCAACTTTCTCTTTACTCTCAGGACATGGATCCTGAAAGACAGAAACGAAGAGAAGAGATCCAAAAAGCAATGAGCTTTATCCAGTAAGTAAACACTAAGTTTGTATGCTTCTTTCAACAATTAACCAACAGTGATGAAGCTGCAGGGAGAACTTAGTCTGACAGCCCCATGTCATTTCTCTCCATAGGTCCTCATTGCCTTTTCCAGAGCCAGAGAGTTATGAGGTTTGAATTTATCATTGTCTACATTTATGCTTGTTCACACTTTTGGCTGTTATAAAGTGCACCAACAGCATTTAACGTTTGACTTTGTAATCATTGTTCCAAGTTGTAAATTTAAATTTATTGTCATTTATCTTGACCTCAATCTTTCTCGCTTTTCCTGTCCCTCTTTTTTCTTTCTTTCTTTTCCTATGCCTGTCTGATGTTCTCGTATTCTCTTCCCATTATTTTTCTGTCTGTTACACTTCTTCCTCCCTCATTTTTCAACCACCACGATTCCCCTCTCCCTACCCTTATTCCTCAGGCATTCCTGACGCAGTTAGTGTGTAACTTGCTGGATGAAGGCAATTCATGTTTTCGGGATGGGGATTGGCGTCAGGCGACACAGCAGTATGGGGAGGGGATCAGTGTTGCTCGCTATGCCCAGGCTGAGGCCCTTGTCATACCCCCTGAGCTTTTGGAGAGCCTCTACGTGAACAGGGCTGCTGCCTGCTACCAGACGGTGAGGGAGAAGTGTCAAACACAGATGTTTGTCATACTTTGTTCATGTAGTCGAGCTAAACACTGAATCAGGAATGGATGTTTTTCTTATAAATTTCATATATCAGTGGAAAACACAAGTAACTAACTGAATCTAAGTAGCCTGTTTTTTTTTTTACAATGCAGGTCTCAAACACATCAATGTATTTTCATGCATTGCAATTGAGATGATTTATCTTTTTGCAGATATCTGCTTGCAGAAATGTCCATTTGAAAGCAAAAACGTTTTTCTTTCTCTTGTTAAGACATGATTAGAGTAAATCATTTATTTTACATGGAAAACACCTTGATGGTTAAAAATAACATTTTGGAAGGTGCTTTTGCTGGATGAATGCTTTATTCTGTGTTTTATTGAGAGTAATGTGTTCTTGTATTGCATGCTCTCGCCATATGTATTTCAGCGGGAGTTTGAACGTGGCGTGCAGGATTGTGACAGCGCCTTGTGTGTGTCGGAGGGCAGTCGCAGGGCTTTGTACCGCAGAGCGCTCTGTCTGAGGGAGCTAGGCCGACTCAGAGAGGCCTACGAGTGTGGAACCAGATGCCTCCTCACTGCACCGCACGTACGTCACCAACACTAAAAATATTCATGCAAAATATTCATGCTAAAGGCATTTTGCTACGTCACCTTAAGGTTCCAGACTCTGACAAGTTAGCTGATTTTTGAGACCATTTTTAGAGACTGTAACTAAAATTTATAACTCAACTCACCATTGGTCCTTGCAAATGGTATGTTATGTTATTTATGAGAGCGAGAAGAGAGAGAGAGGCACTGTTGATTTACACTTCCACTCTTGCTTCTTCATTTTCTCGACTTAACAGTGTACTTCATAGTTGTCTAAAGACATGTCAGTAGAGGCATTTAATGTCAGTGTGTTTTATTGTGTCTTGAGAATGAGGAAACAATAAAATCTAAAAAAAAAAATGTGTGACAGGAAGTAAAATTTTGCCAAGTTCATAAATGTGATCCATGTTCTGATTGTAGACTACTTGCTTTGATTTCTTACAGTTATGGTAGTCCAAAACAGAAGTTATTTTGACTCTAAATTCATATTTTAATTCATTTTTGTCTCACTTGAAAGTGACTATAACTTGTCCGTGGTTAATGGCTCTTTTTGTTTTTTTGTCATTTATCTTCCAGGACAGGCAGGTGAGTGACCTCGCTCAGGATCTGGCCACTAAACTTGGCCTGAAGGTGCGTAAGGCCTACGTCAGCCTGCAGACAGACTCCACAGGCACAGAGGGGGAGAGTCATGGGGAGGCATCTCCACCCACAGGAGAGGTAGGTGCTGTTCTCACCATATAAGAGTTATGTAGCAGACATGCATTGACTTGATAAGACTAATAGCGTTTCTTTTTTGATTTCCTCTCTTTATAGATGTCCTCAAATGGGCTGGAATCTTTAAGTGACATGGGACCGGGTATGATGAGCCTCAAAACATCTGATTCCACCCAAACCTCCATCTTTGCCCTCACATTCATCCTCTCTAATGCTCTTTCCTCCTCCTCAGCAGACCTGTCCAGTGCACAGTGCATTCCGGCTCCTTTGGCCACACCCATCCCAGTCAGCGATGACCCCTCTGTGGTGACCCCATGCACTGACCTGTCAGAGAGCCCCAGCAGCCAGGTCATACCTCCCATGCCGTACTCCGTGCCCGTGTCGGAGCACATGGATGAATGCAGCAGCAGCGTCATCAAGGATGAGCTGGACAGTCTGCTGGACTGCATCCCCAAGAAAGTCAGTGAGGTAAGTGGAGGACGGATGAATGGTGGACAAAGATTAAGAGGACGTGTTGGCCTAAAAAAAAAACATCTTGAAGTTCCTCATAGTGGAGTACGATGATTTTCCTATTTTGTTATCATCATTATTACCTTTTTTGCACTTTGTCCTCCATTTTTTTCTGGATTGTAGTGGATTTTTCATTGGTCCAGATATGTGATATAATAGTGAGTGATGACCACCTGAATTCAAATACCTGCTTAATCCTGCAGGGGTCCATCTATGATTTTATTATGGGTGGCATAAGTTTATAAGTCTGTAGGCCTCTGCTTGAATTAATGCTTTCTTCTGTCTGTTTTCTGGTCCAGAGTCCAGTCCAGGGTGCCATCCCCACCAACCTCCCCAACACAGCAGTGGGTCTCCGTCCTCCATACTCCCCCGGCCTCCAGCCCCCATCCACCCAGCTTCCCCCTTATTTCAGCTCCTCCATCAGTGAAATACCCCCTCTGGAGCCTTACCCTTTACTGGCCCATCGAGACCAGGGCTCCACCCAGGCGCAGGACGCACTGGGAGGCTTCCCCCCCGGGGCAGCAGATGGAGAAGGAAAGGCAGGAGTTGTTGCTGGTGGGCTGGACTCTTTGTCTGAGTACACTCTCCCTGGTGAGCAAATGTTTGCAAGTCTTTATCCCAATACTTGCTTTTAACTTATTTAGAGATGATAATGATTTACTCTTAAAGTACAGTACACCAAGTTGTCTTTAGCTCTTCATAGCTATGAGAAAGAGAGAGAGATCTAGTGGAAAACTTCATTTTCAGAATTCTTATAAAACAATGTTAGTAAATTACACATATATTTTTTTTATGTCTAACTGATTAATAAAATCGTAGAGATCAAAGATGCTGATGTAGCATCTTTCCCAGCGTTGTTTTTCAGCTCGTCCTTGCTTACTCATTGAGAACACGGTTCTTTTGGCTTGAAGTGGAGATGTGTATCAGTTTCAGAAAACGGCGTGAGTCAGCATCATTGACATGCAGTCTGACATGTCTGTGTCCTTGCATCTTTGCTCTTCAGGGGGACGAGTGTGTCACAGCTTCATTCCTGGGATGCGTGGTCACAATGCTGCACATGCAGTGAGTAATGCGCACGCATGCACGCATACACACACACACGCACTCACAGTAATCTCTCTATCCATCCATTCTATCCTGTGCGGGGTCATGGGGTCATGAAGCTGGGGTCATTAGGCGAGAGGCAGGTCACCGGTCTGTCACAGAGTTATACAAGCAGAGAAACTCAGTCTCACACCTACAGGCACTTTAGAATTTACAATTCACCTAACCTGACTGTTAGTTTTGTTTTTTCTGAAATCATCTCTTGTATGGAAAACTGAGTTTAAATGGTACTGCCATTGTCTGTCTCCATTATTAAACTTCTTGTATCCACCAATGTAGCCTTTGTGTATAACGTCACACTCTCTTCTCCTCTTTCTCAGAATGGTCCAGTGGGAACCAACCTGTCTCTGCTGTCCAGGAATCCTCTGGCACCCTCTCACGAGTTCCGTCAGGCCTGTCACGCCTGTTACAGTCGAATAGGTTGGTTCACATGGCTGACATCTGAGTCGGTTTCCCTTACTAGCTTTTGGGCAAATAATTTTAATCCCAGTTTTTCTCCAAAGGTTCATTGTGGAACATTGAAGTGTTGCTTTTTTTCCTCCTTTAAATTAACTGCAAATGTCACATACTAAATCTACAAACAACCGTTAAAAGGGATATTAAGTGGTTTAGTGAAAAAATCTTGCTGTTTTTGGCAGGGTAGCACACAGTAGCTTTTCTTTCTCATCTCACAGGTCCACGTGTGATGGACTACAAGTATCAGCCAGAAGCAGCTCACCGCTGCAAGAGAGACGTGCTGCTGTGCCGCCTCAAAAACACAGACGACCCCACCTGGAAGAGGATCCGGCCCAGGCCTGCACGGAACAACTTCCTCGGGGCATTTGTACTTTGTAAAGGTGTGTTTTTAGTTAAATGTGTGCGTATATACACTGGGGTCCAAAAGTCTGAGACGCATGAAAAATCTGTGATGTTTTCCATGTAAATCTGGAAATAATCAGAAAGTCTGACATCAAATCATGCTGGGATAACTCGTCAGGTTTTGCACACACTTGTGGAGTCCATGCAGCTGGAGTGATGCTGTCATTAAAAGAAAAGGGGGGCCATACCAAATGTTAAGATATTTTGACATTCGTACCAAGATATTCTGACATTCATGGACATTTTTCAAAGATTCAACTTTTCACTCAAATTGTTAAGAAGATATTATCATTTGTAATAAAAAATCTTGTATTAAATTCAAAAAGAATGCATAATAGAAGTATTTTCACAGTGGTTTCAGATTTTTGGACCCCACTGTATATATATAAATAATAATATATTAGGTATTTCTATATTTAAACATTACTAATCTTTTAGGTATGTAAATACCTAATGTATTATTATTATTTAAAGTAGGAAGATAACAGCAGCCAACACATCAATGCAGCTGAATTTTGACTGCTCCTTCGTTAGGTGTTAAACATCATTTGGATGTGATTTTATTTTATTTTTTATTTCAAACCTTTATTTCTCGAGAATCATTGAGGCTTACCTTCATTTACAATGACATCAAGATCACTTTTATTTTTAGGAAACAACACAAAACTCAGCATGATGACATGACACAGGTATCCTGAGGGCCAGTCAGGCCATTTTCTCATGTTTCATCAAAATTCATTCATCAGTACATCAAAACACATCCTGTGTAATGGGGAACAGGAGAGAAACATACACATAAACACACACACAGAATTTTACAAATAAAAAAAAAGGAGAAAATTCTGTTCACATTTATATTCTTAGTCTCCCTCCTCTCTGGCTCCTACAGAGGTGCAGGAGCGCCAGGAGTGTCAGTACGGGGAGAACTGTACATTTGCTTACTGCCAGGAGGAGATCGATGTGTGGACTCAGGAGAGGAAGGGAGCGCTGAGTCGAGAACTTCTGTTCGATCCGCTGGGCAATACAGAGCGACGGGCGCTCAGCGTCACCAGACTGCTGCAGCTCCACATGGGCATGTTCATGTTCCTCTGTGAGGTGAGACCAGACTTAAGAGGTTCTCTGGCTTCTTTTAATTTTCTTCTTTCTTGAAAAAAAAACAAAAAAAAAAAACTCTACAATGTGCACATAACAGTGAACGCCCATTCATTTATTATTTGTTGCATGTTTGAAGAACTGATAGTGGAACTTTACGTAAATTCATCACTTTCTGCCTCCTGTTTTTCCACAGGAATGTTTTGACAGTAAACCTCGCATCATCAGCAAACGTAGCAAAGAAAACTTAGCTGTCTGTTCCAACCTCACAGCTCGACACCCGTTCGACGATAACAAGTGGGTCTAAAAAAACACGAATGTCTCTCTGCCTTCATTTTACTCAAATTCAAACTTTGCTTAGACACAGAAGAAAGGAGACTATTATGTTCACAGCAAATGCCTGAACTCATATCCCCCCATCCAGAATCTGAATCAGTAAATGATATCATGTCATTTCATCCCTCTGCCTCCTGCAGGTGTCTGGTGCACGTGGTGAGGTCGGCCAATGTGCGCTACAGTAAAGTGCGTCCGCTGCACCCCCTCTGCCAGTTTGACGTGTGTCGCCACGAGGTTCGCTATGGTTGCCAGCGTGAGGACAGCTGCTCCTTTGCACACTCTGTCATAGAGCTTAAATGCTGGGTCCTGCAACAGGACACAGGTGAGCACACACACACAAACACAAAACAGCTCTCTTTATTATTTATTGGATCCTCATTAGCGTTCACAAATGCAGTTTCTAGCCTTCCTGTGGTCCATCAATACACATAAATACATAAGAAACAAATAAGTCAAACAGACGTAACTTTAAAAACCATTACCGTTTATACTTGAGTATAAGCCGAGTTTTTATTACCAAATTTCACAAAGCAAATCAGGGGTCGACTTATACACAAGAAATTCAAATTTGATCCCAGAGAAGGAAATTTCCAGGGGTGGAAATACTACCATTACCACTACCCATGGAAAATAGTTTAAATCATACCTTAGAATGAGATATTTCCTGACTAAACATCTTATCAGCACATTTTGCGGCTGCCAGTAAGAGCTGTTGTAATTGGTCAAAGACAAAAGAATGGGCCAATCAGAGACGACCTCATAAAAGTGCTGTTTCACATACCGGTAGGGTACCATTTGGTAGTCTTGTTCAATGTCATGTTTTGTGCTTTATTAGCAAGAAGCTTGAGATAAGATACAACACAGAATGGAAATGACACAGACTCAGTTTGGTGATTCAGATGAGGAAGAGGAGTCCAGAAAAGTTAATGTCAGCTAATGTCAGTTATGGTAATCAGCTGCTGAAATAAATATCATGTTTACCAGTACCAGTACGTGGATTATTTCCAGAAAATCGCAGGAATACTATGACAATACCCAGAAAAACAGGTAATTTGCTAAACAAATAAATTGATGGAACAACATCACGAGTATATATGGTAAATAGTCGAGTAAATATGCATCTCATTAGGCAATAAATACATAAAACCTCTAATAAAATGACACATGGAAGCAGCTAAAAAAGATGGTTGCAAAGATCAATCATCAGCTGATTTCCTGCAGGAAATGTTTTACGTTTATTTTGTTTTAAGTTTATCCTGTTCTTAATGTGCTTAATATGAAATGGCGATGAGTTCAGTCAGATGAGGCTCTGTGCAGAAGTGTGCCTCAGGTAGTCTGTGTTTGGTGTTTCTGGTTGAAGTCAAATGAAACCTGATTATCCTGCATTGAGGCTGCATGTCAGCAATACTGAAACACTGCTACACTTAGAAGGCGTCGATATGCAAAAGATGCTGTAAAACGTTTTTATGTAATGAGCCATCTGGTGATTTGCTGTTAATCATGACCTCACAGAATGTGGTTAAAACATGTAAGGTGTGTTCATTCATGCCTGAATATTTCCACAGGCATCACCCATGAAGAGATGGTGCAGGAGTCCAAGAGACACTGGCAAAGGCTGGAGCAGAACGCACAGAAGCAGCAGAAGGTGAGGGAGGACGAGGCTTCGACTTTCACATAGAAACTGAGACGAAGAAACTAAAATGGCTGATGCATCTTAGAACAGGATAGAAGGTCATGAGGGAAAATAGATGCACTTTGGGAACTTGTAGTAATGTCAGCTTTCTCTTTTTCTACCATCCATCCTCACCCACAATGCAACTGTGTATGAGCATATCGCAGTTGAATGGAGAAAGTAAAAATCCAGTTTGTGTGTGTTCAGTGTTGATGTTTCTCCTTCTCCCCCCCCTCCCACCCCTCCCCCGTCTGTTTCAGCCTATGCATATACCTCACCAGAACAGCGGCGTACCTACAGGAGGGGTAGGGGGGATGGGGGGAGTTGGTGGTGGAGGAGGAGGAGGAGGAGAAAGCATCAGTGGGGGTGGTGTGAGCCCAATGGGAGGGGTAGGGGTGGGCGGCCTAGGAGCAGGGGCGGGGAGGGGACGCCCCTTCAACCTGAAGATGAAGTTTGTGTGTGGCCAGTGCTGGAGAGAAGGACAGGTCAATGAACCCGACAAGAACCTCAAGTACTGCACCGCCAAAGCACGGCATAGGTGAGCACACACACACACCGCCTGCAGTGTTTTCACGAGTCAAAAAACCCAATGTGCATTTGTGTGTTTAGACAGTATAAAAATCTTATAACATATTGGGGGGGGGGCACATTAACATCGAACAGAAGCAGTTATTTTGTGTTATTCCTTGTATATCTGTAAGAGCAAACGTCTCATCTCTTTTGCTTTGCGGGGGGGGAGGGGCTTTTACACTGAACAAGAATTTAAATGCAAATACATCACGTGTCAAAAACTACATCAGTTAATGAGAATATACACATACAAGACAGAATTTCACATTGCAAAAATGTGGCATTTATTTTATTTGCCCCAAAGTCGATTTTTTTTTTTTTTTTTTTTTTTTTTTCTCCTTCTTTCGCTTACAGCAAGAGAGGATCAGCCAATCAAAACTGTCATCATACGTCACGATGGTGACAGTGCACATCTGAGCACAGTTTGGTTATAGACGCAGCCTGTGCTTAATGACACGGCATGCGCAACGGCCCGGTTCATCCCCAGCACACATTCCGTGCGTCTATAGAGTGACATAAAGCACGCTGAGAGCCCAAACTGCATTCACAAACTGCATTCAGATATTAATATGACCTGAGACATACCGCCATACACTGTTCTGGATCAGTTGGCTCCCTGAAATTTGTCCTCTGCCTTCTCAGATGTGGAGCTCGCATCTCCAGGACGTGTTCAGACTGGCCCACCGATATCCTGAAATCTTGAATCTGAATCTGAAGCGTAAAGTTTCAGCTCCTGTATCAGACAGAGAAACTCCTCGTTTTCTTTCCTTCCCTCCAGAATCAGATGAATCCACAACCGTTTTCTCTTCTTTTCTGTCAGAAGGATCAGCACCAGATCATCATCACTGGATGATGCTGAATCCATCTTGATGTCCTGTCATGCTGCCAAACTTTCTTGACGNTCATCATCACTGGATGATGCTGAATCCATCTTGATGTCCTGTCATGCTGCCAAACTTTCTTGACGAGGAGTCAGAAATTCGTGTCTTAACTAGTGTAAATAGTTTTGACATGATAGTTTCACTCCGAATATTGGCATATATGCCATGCCGCTTATTTGTGTCGCCATTTGTTGCAAAGAGGTCAGGTCCGGGGGGGGGGNTATTTAATGTGTGGCCCTTTGACTGTGAGAATGAAATTTTATTGGCCCCCATCCTCATCAAAGTTGCCCATCCCTGGTCTAATGTTTGTCTGATTTATCCTGAGTTTTTGTTTGTTTTTAGCTGGACGAAGGAGCGACGGGTCCTGCTTGTGAAATCATTTGAGAAGAAGAAGTGGGTTGTCGTTCGGCCCCTGCCCTTCTCCCGCACCTACCCTCAGCAATATGACGTGAGTTCCTCCACTGTCCTCACATGCTCAGTGCAGCTGAATCCNGCACCTACCCTCAGCAATATGACGTGAGTTCCTCCACTGTCCTCACATGCTCAGTGCAGCTGAATCCGTTTCTGTCCTCCACGCCAGGTGTGTTGTAATCCTCTTCACCCCTGCACTGATGTCACTCCCTCCACACCCTTCAGTGTGTCTTTTGTTTTTCTGTTGAGCCGTTACAACATACTGTCTTCCAAGCCCTCCTTGGTTTGATGGTGCTTCAGTCATGCAGTATGTGTTGAATGTTGTCAAGTAGGACTGTTCACATCGAGGAAACATGAAACTATTAAACAATCTTATGAACTGTAATGTTTTCACAATGCTGATTTGATTGATCCCAGAGAAGAGGTTGTGTTTCATGCTAAAGATTGGGATAATAGTTCTGCTTTGGTCCACGCTGTGTGAACTGCTTCTTTTGTCTCCCAGATGTGTGTCCATGTAATGAAGCAGAAGAAGTGCCACTACATTGGGAACTGTTCATTTGCTCACAGTCTGGAGGAAAGGGACGTCTGGACATACATGAAGAACAACAGCTGTAAGCTCCTGTGCACATCTGGAACCGCTTCAGCGATCAGTACATTTACAATTCCAAAAAGTACACAAGCAGAGTTGTGTGTGATCTGTTCTACTACCTGTTGCCAAGATATTTGATGGATTATCTCTGTTAAAGGACCATACCATCCATTCTGCATGTTTGAGCCTAATACATTCAATTTTCATACATGTAACGTTACTGACAATCATTTCCCAAAGCATACTACTGGAAATGTGAATTAAAAATGTTTTTCCTACCTTCCAGACCACCATTGGTTTCAGTTCATTCTGGTTATTAAAACCAACTTGTTGATACTTGAAACGTTCTTGGGATAGGTAATCCATCATCACCAACAAGACGTGTATTCAGGTTTTTTTAGAAGTTATGTAATTTTAGTGTTTAAGCTCAATAAAAAGCGTGGAGTGAATGTATGCCTCCACCGGGGAATATAGTCCCAAAAGAAGACCTGTGTTTATGGAAAAATTTAAACGACCATGACTTCATAAGGCTGTGTAACTATTAGCAGGAGAAACATGGATTTTTAAGGTGGGTGTATCACTTGAATATTTGATTTTAAAAGATTAAGAGATTTTGCAAAATATCAGGAAAGCTGAAATACGGTTTTATGCTTTGGGAAATGATGGTCAGTAACGTTACATGTATGAAAATTGAATATATTAGGCTCAAACATGCAAAATGGATGGTATGGTCCTTTAAGACAAGGGGGAAGTTATTATCATTAGAGCTCATTATCATGAGCTGTAAAGTTTGACTGATTGGTTTTATATAGATGTAACTATTTATAACAAAATTCTAAAACTAATTTTAACATTTTAAATCTAAATTTGGCAATAACATAATCCTGTTTATTTTGTCTTTTTTTATTTTATTATGCCATATTCTTTTAATGTATAAATTTAGTAAAATAATGAAAACACGATGTGTCTTCTATTCAGGCTTGTTAATCTGGTTCTTTTCTGTTTCTAATTGTCCTCTTGCCCATAATTACAGTCCAGCTAAAGGTAATTATGTTGAGTTTTGAGCAAAGTGCCTCCACACACTTCATGTCTGCTCTGATTACTGCAACACAAAGTCCAAACTGAAAGTCGCCGAGGTCGTTTTCGCGCTCTCACTCTCTCACTCTCTTCTCCTCCATCGTCCACAGTGAGAGACATGCAGCAGATGTATGAACTGTGGCTGCAGCTCACCAATCAGAGCAGGCGTACAGACAGCTCTGCCGTGACCCCGCCCCCAGAGGACAAGCAGGTCACCATAACAGCAGATTACACCGAAACCATGGTGAGTGGCTCCTGACAACAAAAACACAGCAGAGACCTGCTGACCCTTATTTCAGCACATCTGTTGGTGTTTTTTCCACTGCTGGTGAATCCTCCCTCAGCCGTACCAAGCCGGTCCCTAACACACCCATCTTCAGCGAGAGGGTGGACTGAAGTCTAAGGCTTGTCTGGGTCTCTGAAGCAGCCTGCAGAGACCCACGAAACACCTGTTAATGTTTTTTTTTTCTTTGTTTTTTTCCACATTTGTGATGATCAAGAAAGGCTTTCTGACGCTTTGAACTTTTTTTGAAACGTTGTGCTGAAAAGCAGTTTCATTAAAAAAAAAGCATCTTCATTAAAGGACCATACCACCCATTCTGCATGTTTGAGCCTAATATATTCAATTTTCATACATGTAACATTACTGACAATCATTTCCCAAAGCATACTACTGGAATGGTGAATTAAAAATGTTTTTCCTACCTTCCAGACCTCCATTGGTTTCAGTTCATTCTGGTACGCTATTAAAATCAACTTGTTAATACTTGAAACGTTCTTGGGATAGGTAATCCATCATCACCAACAAGACGTGTATTCAGGTTTTTTTAGAAGTCACATAATTTTAGTATTTAAGCATAATAAAAAGCGTGGAGTGAATGTATGCCTCCATCAGGGAATATAGTCCCAAAAGAAGACCTGCGTTTATCAAAAAGTTTAAGCAACAGTGACGTCATAAATTTTATTATTAGCAGGAGAAACATGGATTTTTAAGGTGGGTGTATCGCTTGAAAATTTGATCTTAAAAAGTTAAGAGATTTTGCAAAATATCAGGAAAGCTGAAATACATTTTTATTCTTTGGGAAATGATTGTCAGTAATGTAATGTTATGTATGAAAATTGAATATATTAGGCTCGAATATGCAAAATGGCTGGTATGGTCCTTTAACAGAACATGTGGATGACCTCTGGGAGAGGCATTGTTTTCCATTTGATCACTGTCACACCTGAAAGATGATCCGTAAAATTGTTGGATTTTCAGCATTTGCATCTCGTTCACCATCTGATTCATGGATGAGAAATAATAAAGTTAGAAATCATTTGGATACATTCGCTGAAAATTCTCCGGGCTTCTAGACACGGCGCCCGCAACTTCTGTCCCCCTATCGCTTGTAATGTTGACACACATTTGAGCCAATCGGTGCACCGATATGCCAGCACGGCCCTGCTGAGGGCTTTGGCCTTTCATCAAAGCAGGGCAAAAAGCATCGGCTGCGAGTGTAATGGAAAAGGAAGCAGACCGCCGGCTCGGCATGGCTCAGCACTCATCAGCCCAGTCGTGGAAAAGGACCTTATGTGTACATCAGTATTGGTGTTGGTCTGTGTTTGTGTCCATAAGTAACAGATCAGGTGTGCTGTTAAATGTTTCTTCAGGCAGGCAGACGGTTGTCAGACGGGGACGACCTCTGAGTGACGCTGCGCTGGCAAGAAGCCCACCCCACCCCCACAGAGAGACGGGCCTGACCCACCAGCTACTACTCAACAGTCTGTTATCTTGTCANCCCACCCCCACAGAGAGACGGGCCTGACCCACCAGCTACTACTCAACAGTCTGTTATCTTGTCACAACAGTCTGACCACATCTAGAATGTAGCCCGCAGTGTGGGAGCATGGATGATCATATACCCCCCATATGCACACACACACACACGTGCAGACACAATATAATACATAGATCACAGGCACTAGTAATCAAAAAGAAAAGCTTTGTTTGTGAAAAGGTAGGACTTAGCTTCCACGTGTTTTTTTTTTTTTTTTTTTTTTTTTTTTTTTAATATCGTGCTGCTGTTCCCCTCAGCAGACGATACCGCAGGAATCCCTTTTATGTTTTGCTCTGACTAAAATGAGCAGCTCGTGTTCCCATGTTAGACTGAAGTGGCACGTCGCTTCTTCACGCCGAGGTTCCGTGTCCACCAGGCGCCACTTTATTTAAGAAAGCAGCACTGAAACGATGCTCGGTTGGCCGCGCTGGTCGCAGCTACTAAATGCTTATCAACTCAAAACTCCCTTGAAGCACGGCGCTCTGACACTCGTGGCGTTTTAACGGCGGTGTGTCCTCAGTGCTGTCAAAGCCAGGTAAAACTGAAGAGCCTCCAAATTTAGCAGCATAAAGAGGAACTTGCTGGACACGCCTCATTAAGCTCTGTGACAGCCAAGTCCTACTCTCCTTCATATGCAGATAAAAATTATTTGGATGAAATAATTATCTGGGGATTAGTGATTTTTGAGCGTAATTTTTTTTTTTTTTCTCCAGTCGGAGTTGAACTTCCTTGTTATATTGTCTGCCATATTGGTAGAATAGCTATGAATGTAACGCCTGCACAGGCCTTTAAAACAAGGAAATCAGTCATTTAGATATTTTATGGTTGTGGAATGTATGTAATTATACAAACCAAACCAAACCTGTTTGATTTCACCATTTTCCAGCAGGCCCTTAGATAGCTATCCCAACCGGTCCTGCATGGGATGAGCAGTGACAAACACACAACTTGTTTGCTGTCAACTAATGTCAACAAACCACACAAACTTGAGTTTAAGTTTCTCAAGGCATGTAAGAAAGCTGAAAATGTGATAAATCAAAAACATAAATTCACATAAATCTCATCAGCTACATCTAACAAGCCGCAGCTTCAGCAGCGAAAGCGCACAAAGCAAACAGCTTGACACAATTTCTGCCAAAGCAACTGACGGGTTATTAATATCACATAAATGTAACAGCACTAGTAAGCGGCTTAGCTGTTTGATTAGAGCTGCTTTCAGAATGAAATCAGCTCAGATGACAGATAACATTCAAATATAATAACCCACGTGACTGAAGCATAGTGACCAGAATGAGTGCTGAGAAGAAAAACGCTCTATGTTAATGTAAGAAAAAAAGGTTCGTAACAAAATGAGTTAAGGCAAAACTGAAGCTCAAGGATATATGATTAAAATATATTTTTCTATGGACATTTCTGAGATTATAAAGATAAATTCAAAGTAAAGTAAGAGCAGGTTGGTCACATCTTCAGTTGAAGTAGGGTCATTATCGCGCTGAAAACAAAAAGTGCTACCGAAGCCTTCAAATGGAAATCCCTGACATCCAGAAGCTAACGGTCGCCCCGAAGATAAATGTGTCATTATGGGAAACCAGAAACCTGCCAGCTTAACACAGGGAAATGATTAGCGCCATACATTGTGCCTATAAACAACACACTCACACACACACACACACACATGCAAAAACAAGTGCGCACAGAAAGGCAAGACATCTGTTGCAGTCTTATTCTAGCCTCTAATAAGGACAGAGACATGATGGAGGTATGTCTATATTCAGATACTTATACACATTATACATATTTACAAATATCAGTATACTACTAATAATAAATGATGACTTAGCAGTTAAGCTTAATTAAATATATAACCTGAAACTTGTATTGACATAGGAGAACTTCTTGTCATTGAGGTATTGCTATATGACATGTATCGCTGAATTAGATGACTATAGTAATTTTTGTTATGATTCTTTTTTGTTTTTGAATTTTTCCTTCTGTGTGGGCCGTTCCAGACGGGGTTTGCAAGAAGAGATTGGAGCTCAGGTTGATTTAATTTTGGTTTAAGGATGAAGAAACGGATGACTGAGGGTTAAATCTTTACACTGAGATCTGATAAGTAGACATGGAGTCAGCCACGCAACTTGTGACTTGTTTAGTTAAAATGCATGTATAAATAAATAAAAAAAAAATCTCAAAGAAGTCACACTGGTTTAACATTCATAGCATTTAGCAAACATAAAATCAAGAAATTAGCTTAAACTCCTTGAATTGCGAACATGACAGTCAAACCGTATCATGAAACACGACCGGCTTGTTAGCTTCGGAGCAGCAGAAACTGTAAAGACATTTTTACCTCTAGACGAGATCATTAAACAAAAAATCTTGTGTTTCGTGATGTCGCAGCTTTGTCTGTACTCCATCCGTCTCAACTCAAAATGGAGAGATTGATGCGACGCCAAAGACCTCAACATCTTTATCATCAGGCTCCTAAAAAGTCACTTCATGAAACAGCTGGTGTGGATTGACCCTAAGTTCAGCGTTTTAGAAACGTCTGGAACGGCCCAGGATTAGCTTCTTTGAGGGATTGTATTACTACTCCTAGTATTATGATGAATATGATGACATAATGATTGCTATCTATTGACTATTTCTATTTCTCTTCTATACGCTATTGATATATGTATGTTAATTGCAATGTATAACTCTCTCTTTATATATGTATCCATGTATGAATATAATAATTAACAGTAAATATGCTTCTGTGTATGCAGCAGTGCAGCGAGCAGATTAAGGATTGAAACCTGCTGTCAGAACATTAAACAGGATGTTAATGTTATCTGAGCTGTTTGGAGGATTTAGGGTTGTTTGGGCAAAGGCCAAAGAAAAAAAATTAATTTAAATTTAAAGTGACAGTTGATGAATGAAACTAAAGCATACATAGAAGCCTATATACTCCCTTATAGCCTTATTCAATATATTACATCTATAAGATGATACATACTGCTATTGTATAATCCTACTCACTATATACGGTATATGATATCTGATACCTATAATAATACTTAGACTCCCTTATGATGTAATTTAGATAAGAGATGGTGGAGTTTTTTTTTTTCTGTGGCAGTGGAAAAGTTGTCCCGTTTCGTTAAAGGTTGTTGGGTTGAGACCGGAAAGGTAATAGGAGATCCCAAATGCTCTTTGACATTCATGTTGTCAGCTGTAGCATATTTAAATATTTAACACCAGCCGTCGGCCAAAAACAAGGCAAACCTTCATTTTTGGCTCAAACACTGTCGTTAACATTTGTTGGTGTTCATTTACCAGGAAGTATTTATCCGAGCGTTTGAGGCGAGGCCGCTCTTCCATTGTTGGAGAAAGGATAGTGTTGATGAATAGATGTGACACACAGGAAAAGAGAAATCCGTGGGTTCCTGCGCTGCATGTTCTGTGTATGTGTGTGTGTGTGTGTTGTTAAAGGAAGGTGGATGGTGATCGTGACACAAACTCAGGGGAAGCAGGTTGCTGTTGCTTTATCCTTACATTTAACTGTTCAAAAAGTCTACGTATTACTCATCACTATTGGTTGAGATTCCCTGTCTTAGATGTAAGGTGATGTTCTTCTGAGCCGACAATACCAAACACCATTTTACTGCTATTTTATGCTGAAAAAAGTGACAGAGGGTTGGCAGACTTGTGAAACTCTTGAGGCCAAAAGCTTTGAGACTCTACAGCTCATTCAGATTTGCATATTGATTTTGCATATTGTTATCAAATGTGCACGTTTGATATTTACAAACACTTTTTTTGTCTTCACATCCTGATCATGCAAAGCCAGATATATTTGGCAGCTGAAACGTAGATAAGGATTTGTTCCTTCCACAGAAGCGTGGAAAACAGAGCGGTGCCTTATCTGGCTTTAGCATCACTCCGACCCGAGTTTGTGCTTCAGTTGTGGTTCCTAAATGCAGATGTTCTTCCTGCTGCAGTGGAACAAAACGACACGGTTTAACTAACATGACGCGCCTCTCTCCCGTCCTGCTAGCAAATATGCAGATACAGTTTGTGTCATTTGATTCCCAGCACCAACACACACCTACACAGCCACACAAATCTTACTGAGTGTGGTGTCATTCAGTTAAAATTTAATGGTTAATTGAATTGTTTTCAACAACTGGAATAAAGAAACCAGGGCTGTAAGAAGTTGAAAAAAAGGCCTCTTTTTGTACTGTATTTTTCCATTTTGTTGTCTTTTTGTTTTATCTTCCTGACTTTGTTTTCTTTTTTCTCCTCCCTGGTTTAAAGTTCATGATCACACAATGGACCAAATCTCTTGAAAGCATTTAATAAACAGATTGTTTTAGAATATGTGTATTGTTTTTCTTTTTTTTTCTTTTTTTTTTCAAGCATATAATTTTGGTCATAATACTTTTTTTAAAGGCCCTCAACTGTATTTTAGTTTTTCTGTTATTTTGCCAGATTTCCTAATCTTTCAAAATCAAATGTTCAGGTGATACAAACACCTTAAAATTCAATGTTTCACCTGCTCACATGTATAGAAGGGACATTTATTTTTAATTTCTTGGTAAAAAGTCTTCTCCTGGGACTGGCTGAGACATACTTGTCTTCTGTACAGCTCCATGTTGGACTGATTGAAGTTACTTTGACCAAAAAAAAAAAGAATAGACATCATGTTTACTGTGGTGGATTACGTATCTCAAGCATGTTTCAAGTCTCTAAAGTTGATTTTAATAATGTACTGGAATGAAGTAAAACCAATGGCAGTCTGGAATATAGGGGAAAAAAAGATATTTACTGTTCCAGTAGTATATTTTGGAAAAGGCTGTCAGTAAGGTGACGTGTATGCAGGTTGTACATATACAATATACTGGGCTCAAATATGCAAAGCCACCAGCATAGTCCTTTAAAAAAAAGAGGTAGTCACGTGTCTGTGTGAGAGCCCGTAACAAAAAGAATAACACGTGACGACGAGCTGATTAGAATCAGCACATTAGTACTCTGATCTGAATCGATGTAATGCATTAATCTGTTTAATTAAGCGTAACAAAATAGATTAATGTGTCTTCGTGGTTGTAGAAGAACATTCTGGATCTCCAGGATCATTCTAGATCCTTTCTGAGTCGAAATGAGCAGCAGGGAACCAATGTGAAATCTCCCTGTTTTATTCCATAACAATCTGCTGCATGAGCGTTCACCTTTAGCAATACCAACTCGGCCTGGGATTGGCTGGTACCGCTGTGACGAATATCTGTAAAGACCAATCGCTGCTCTTTCCGTCTTTGCCGTGTCGTACGCCCAGAGAGAGCGCGCTGCTGATTGGCTGCAGGGAGCGGAGGGTCTGTTAAGTAACCCGTGCAGAGTTGAAGTTTTTGAGTTTCTGAAGCGCTTTTTGGAGCCGTCAGAGGCATGTGATCGACTTCCGGAAGTTTCTTTTTTATTTTAATCGGATGGTTCTCCTTATTGAGCTCCATTCATATCAGGCGTGTGGCTTCGAAGCGTTTTTTTTGTTTTTAAACAAATAAGTTTAAGGTAACAAACATGACTACAGAGATCCCGGAGATTTTTAAGACTATTCTTGAATTTCCGTTTTCTTACCCGACCTTTGATGACAACAGTAAGTATCTGTCAGTGAGACAGAGATGTGTGTGTGTGTGTGTGTGTGTTTAAGCAGGTGTTTGTTTAATGCTTTTTTTTTTTTTTAACAATTTCTGCAAAGTGCGTGTGTATTACGTAACAACACCTGAGCTGACCGTGTTGGGACTTTGCAGAGATGTGCTTCCTGTCGAATGCATTCCTGTTGGTAGAATCCAAAGATTAGCAGCATTGCATCAATTGACCTCACTGCAGAGCTGGATTTGACTTTAATTGTTGTGAGTGTTAATTGGCTCCAACAGACAACTACCCACTGTACTGGGGGGGGCTTGGCATGCTTTGCTTGACATAATTTGGCCCTTGGGGGAAAACTAGTTGGGCAACACTGCAACAGGGTTTGGGATGTGTCACAACTAGCCAGGTGAAAGCCAGGCAGAAGTAGTCAAGCAGAGTGGTTCTCAAACTGTGGTACATGTACCACTGGTGGTAGTTGAAGCTCCCACTGATGGTGTGCTAGATGGCCCTGGAAATTTCTATAGACAGTCAAAATAGTTTAAATCTATGGAAATTGTGTTATTATAGCAAATAATTTACAAAAGAATGGGTGAGGTTGTTGGTCACTTTGATATTTTGTTTTGCGCAGAGGTGGTACTTAATCAAGCAATACGTTATAAGAATAAATATAGTTAGTGATGATGATTATCATAATATTGTGATTTAGCCTGTTTTACACATTTTTTCCTGGTTGTTTTCCTGTGATGTAATATGTCTACACAATACAACTACTTGCTTAGTAAGGAAGTTGTAATATATTAAGATGCTCTGTGATGCAGCAATTCTCTCCGTTCCACACACATTAAATCTTCTCTTCAACTTCTGACTGACCCCAGTTTGTCTTTAAAGAACCAGTTTGCATGTTTGAGCCTAATATGTTCAATTTTCATACATGTTACATTACTGACAATCATTTCCCAAAGGATAAAACCGTATTTCAGCTTTCCTGATATTTTGCAAAATCTCTTAATCTTTCAAAATCAAATATTCAAGTGATACACCCACCTTAAAAATCCATGTTTCTCCTGCTAATAGTTATGCAGCCTTATGAAGTCACGGTCCTTTAAATTTTTCCATAAACACAGGTCTTCTTTTGGGACTATATTCCCTGGTGGAGGCATACATTCACTCTGCACTTTTTATTGTGCTTAAATGTTAAAATTACATAACTTAGAAAAAAAAAACCTGAATACACGTCTTGTTGGTGATGATGGATTACCTATCCCAAGAACATTTCAAGTATCAACAAGTTGATTTTAATAGCAGAACTGAAACCAATGGAGGTATGGAAGGTAGGAAAAACATTTTTAATTCACTGTTCCAGTAGTATGCTTTGGGAAATGATTGTTAGTAACGTTACATGTATGAAAATTGCATATATTAGGCTCAAACATGCATGGACCGCAAGGTCCTTTAACATCTTAGCAAAGCTTATACTTGCTGTTTTTCCTTAAACAAATCTTACTGCAGGAATAAGTTAATCAGATAAAAGAGAACACTTGGACAGTTTTATCAACAGTGGACAAGCAAAAATATTATTGTCTTTAATTTTATTTATTTATTTATTTTTTCCTATACCAAATCTCAGTAAATAATTAGTGATGCGCTGATAATTCTGTGCTTATCTGTATGTCATCTGCTTTCATCTGTCACGGGTGGTAGTTCAGGTATGTGTGTGTGTGTGTGTGTGTGTGTGCGCGTGCATGCGCATGTGNCTGTCACGGGTGGTAGTTCAGGTATGTGTGTGTGTGTGTGTGTGTGTGCGCGTGCATGCGCATGTGTGTTGTGCTTGTGCGTGTGCAAAGAGGCTGGCAGGCTGTGTAGATTCATGATTAAATCACTAGATTGCTCTGTTTGCCATCTGTGTCAACCTGGTTTTGATTATTTAGATTCAAGGCAGATAATGTGGTTACACTGAGACAGAGCTAATGTGGCTCTTTTAAGTTCATATAGTCTATTTTTAAATCATACGTCACACAAAAGCAATTTGGAGACATTTGATGACCACCGTATGATTCTATTGATGTTTAGATGCTTTAAATGATGTTGACATATATATTTAATTGTTCAGAAGAAGTTTTCCATGGTCCTATAATTGAATAGATAATGGGTCAAATTGCATTTTGGAGGGATCTGCTCTAAATTGCACAGTCATGTTGACAACAAATCCTGCTTTCAGAGAAGTTCATTCATTTTTTATTAACTTTGCCAGTCAGGGGAATGACATTGTAGTCACACAGATCAAATTTGCTGTCATGCAGCCATCCTTGTCTGTTGCCGCTCTTGCATCTGGCTTCTCTGCGTTGTTTTGGCCAAATCCAAAGTAGATCTTTACCTTCAGCTACACATCATGTCATCATTCCTCTGACAATCACCGAAAGTTAAGGCTGACTACTGGACTGTAGAAAATGTTTGTTTTCCATGATAATGTGCTGATGGTTCTGATAACTAGCTAGCTAGACTGTTAGCCTGTTAAATCTTTTATGAAGTCAGGTGGTGTGTGTTTACCTCTGTTTGCAGGCTGGGAGGATTTTTCTGTCTCCTTCTCTTAGGCCACACAAACACGTGATCTCAAGTGTATAAATACCATATGTCACATCCTCCCATCTCTGCAGTCTGTGAAACAGCTCCTATAAATTTTCATTATATTTTGCTTCCGTCATGTAGGTTGCAGTATTGAATCACCTGCACATACATAATATACACTTAAAAACAGATACATGTTATTATGGGGTCATGGGTGAAGTTTGTGTCATGTCATTTATGTTATTAAATTGTCTAACGGTGTTAAATGGTTCTCAAGGTCAGTAAATATATTTTTTTTCGGTAATGACGCTTTGGTAGTTGTATTTGAGAACTGGAAAGATTTTGTTCATTACAGCTTGAGACTAATATTTTCAGAAGTAATTACAGCAGTGCAGCAAAAAGGAAGAGCCATGTGACCAAATCAGACAATTTGAAAATATTTACATTTTGTTTAGATTTGTGGAATATGATTCGCTTGGACGGCAACGGAGAAATAAACTGGATGGTTCATATGTAAATATTCACTGTAAACATGAGTGCTTTTGGTTTTTCTGGATTTTTATTCCAGAAACTCCCTCTGCAATCGCAGTACCTGACCTTGAAGGCTTTAACCTCTGTGTCCTGTTGTGACAGAAACAGATTCTGTGTGACACATGCAATAAACATACGTGCCACACACACACACACACAGCCTCACTGACACAACTATTACTCCGTGCAATGGAGGTTTTGAAAGACATGGATGACGTCTCTTTTAATTCATTTGTCTCTGAAAGAAAACAGGATGTACGGTACTTGCCATGCAGCTGTGTTTTGCTTTCTGCTCCCTCTGATGATGATTGAGCTGAGGATGAAATGCATGTGCATCTTGTCTTCAGGAAATGAAAAAAAAATGAAAATAGCAGACTTTTTCCTGAGTATAATTCATATTTCATTTCAGTGAAGTCTAATCTATTCTCTGAGAAGTGTTTTTGTCCTTGCTATTTAATTGCTTCATGACAAACAGACTGGTAGCTGATGGGAAAGTGATATTGCACATGCAGTTTATTCTCATAGACTTTCATATAACAGATCTTTAACCTTAGCATGAGCTGCTTTCTATGGTTTTTAGCTGCACGTAGGCAGCACCGCCCTCCCTGCATGATCTATATGTAATGAGGGCACTGCACATGTTTTTCACATGTGAGAGGAGTGGGCTGGTGCAGCAAAAGGAGGACAAAGGGAGGGTGGAAGAACAACATGTAGCCTGAGCTGCATGTTGTTGTTCAGGGTCATTTAAGCGCCCAAATAAATATGTATAAAGTAATTTAACAGATTTGTAATGGTTGTATGATTACAAATTTATTTCTGATGGTTGTGCTGTGACATTATAGGTTTCTTATTATATCTAAATTATACCGAGTTCCTGAATTCTCCTAAATATTCCTGTTGGTGTTTCTCCGTGTAAAAAAGTGTAAAAAAAATCTGAACATGAACAGAAAGTGCTGTTCACCTCAAAAACCTCGTTATTCCTACATGTTTAAAATATCTCGTGGCACGTTTTCTTTCCTTACAGGTTTGCTACTGGAGGAGAGACGCAACACGGCCAACCAATGAGATTTCAGCTTAGTGCGACGTGCGACGCCCATTGGCTCCTCGCTATTAACCCCGCCCCTTTAGCGACAGAAAAAAATACATTAGTGACGTAGAGATGAATACCACCTATGAACGCAATGATGTGCAGTTTGTTCTGGATATCAAAACCTTTGAGCAGCTAATTGTTGAGAGAAATTAGGCCACGCAGCGAGCAGGTGGTGATACGTTGAAGCTCGCCGTGGATTTTTAAGTGGACTTTATGTTTAAAAACATACGAGAGATCCTGTGAAGCCAACCGGGTAACGTTATCGATCTAAGGGGATTACTGCAAAGCTTGTTTGCTGACTTACTGCGTGACAAACAGCTAACAAGTGGGGAATAATGTCGGTGGAGCCAATTGTGATCACGGTGGATTCGATCACGGGGGCCCCGGGTTCAATCCCGGTGGTTTTGAAGAAAATAATGGAAATGCCTCCGCCGAACATACTGGATGGTGACGACGGTGAGTCCAGCAAATTCACGAGCTGCACGAGTCGAAGTATCGAGCCGCCAGAGAGGCGACCGAGTTTATCCGGAAAAAGCCGAAAGCAGGGGAGACAGTTAACTAAATCGATATAAAACGAGTTAAAGTCTTTAAAAAAAAAAAAACATTAAAAAAAAGAAGCTAATACAGCAGGTGGTGTATATATATGTCTACCCAATAAACAATAATTTGCTGCTACAATGTTCTATCAGAGTTGCATTAGTGTTGTAATTGTGTTCTACAAATTAGGAATAGAAACACGCTAGCTAAAATTGATTAGCTATGTCATATTCGCCAGACTTCATATTGATACTGGTAATTAGCGTTATTTAAGCCCTTTTTGATAGTCGACATGTTCTTTTATGTCGAAAATATGTCAGCAGTTAAGGTTTAAAGCTGAAGTTCAGCTGCAATTTGTATGTTTAAAGGACCATACCGGTGATTTTGCATGTTTATGCCTAGCAAATGCTATCTGCATAAATATTATGTTACTGCAACCATCTTCCAAAACATAAAAACCGTGTTTTAGTTTTCATGTCATTTTGCCAAATTCCCTAACCTTTTAAAATCAAATGTTCAGGTGATACACCCACATTACAAATTCAGTGTTTCACCTGATGACACACATGATTGCAGAATTTTGTGTAAGTGTTTTAGCAGGCATTGCTCTTTTAATTTCTCAGTAAAATCAGTCTTCGTCTGATTCTAAATTCCCTGGAGGAGACATACATTTTCTTCCATGTAGCTTAATGTTGGACCGGTTAAATTAAGTAACTTTCATTAAAGAAATGTAATAGACTCTTGTTTGCTGATGGATAACTTATCTCTCATGTTTCAAGTCTCAAGGTCCACTTTTAAAGGTTAGATTTTTGATGTAAGTGTAAACTGTACAAGTTTATTTTTCTAACATACTGGAATGAACTAAAACCAGTGGCAGTCTGGAAGGTAGGAAAAACAGTTTTAGTATTTATAAGCCAAAAAGTAATATCCAGCATCTGCCTATGTATATTGGCTTATAGGATATACATTTTTATAAGAGTCTTTGTATAATAACACAGGTATCTAATAGGTCAAAACGATTTTTTAAAGAAACAAGTGATCCAGTTGTATCTCTTGGAAAATGATTGGCAGTAATGTAACACGTATGCGGGTTGTATTTATTGGGCTCAAACATCCAAAATCACCAGTATGGTCTTTTAATTTTTTTGCTGTGTCTAGACTTCCTCTGTGTGTGGGCTGTCCCTGCATAACTTAATAGCAAATGAGATGAGCCTCAAAATATAAGTCTGACAGAGAAACAGTTTGTTCACGAGCTGGATGAAGTAAAGCAAACATTAAGTAGCTGCAATGTTTACTGCAAAGATGGTGTACTGTGTTGCCGGGTGTAGCGGAGACAGAACCCTCTTACTAAAGCCAGGTAGGTCTGATAGGTAGGTGGCTTTAAGCTGTGGAAGTTTGTATGGATTAAAAATTTAAACTCTTTAAAGTTGGCTTTTGCTTTGGTGAAGGGCAAAACATTTATTATGTTCTTGGTGCTGGGTCAAAGAAATAATGGATTATAGTGAATTTAAGATGTAAAACATGGATTATAATAAATTTAATATGTAATACACTACAGGTCAGAAGTTTGAGGCCACCCCCAGATTTAGCATGAGAAGACTGTGTAGCAAGTTAATCCCAAAATGATGTGGGAGAAGGCAGACAGCAGGAATAGAATGTTAAAACACATCAGCAGGGAGTTGGAACACAGCAGGAGTGCTGCACTAATACAGACTGATGCCTTCATTAATAATCATTTCTGTAGCCAGAGTGGCTACCTCATGTGCTACTGTTGACTAATTTTTCTTGAAAACTAATTAGTTACATTTATTTTATATGTTTTTGTCATTTCCTGTGTAATAAATTGTAAAACAAACAGCGTATTGATGATTTTTTTTTTTTTTTTTTTTTTAATCTGGGGGTGGCCTCAAACTTCTGGCCTGTTATGTAGATGTATTATAGTGAATTTAAGATGTAAAACATGGATTATAGAAATTTCAGATTTAACAGCAATAATGGAGTTTTTTCATTTTGCTATAATTTTGCCAGGAAGAGAAACACTTTTTTCTTTATTAAATCAGGATGCATGCTAGTTTCCCTGTTGACTTACATTTAAAACTTAAGCACAAACTATCTTGTGCTTCTTCCTTATGGCATATAAGTTCACCCCATCAGTGAAAACTAAATTGTGGTTTAGACAGTTTCAGCTTCAGTCTGGTGCATATGACCAAATGTCTTCCTGTCTTTTAGACACGGACAAGGAGAAGCTGGGCCTGGCTGATATTGAGGATGCAGGTGATGGAGGGAGCGAGATGGGGCCCTCAGCCGCCCTGACCCCCACTATCTGGGAAAAGACCATTCCCTACGATGGTGAGAACTTCCACCTGGAGTACATGGACCTGGAGGAGTTCCTCTTGGAGAACGGCATCCCCACTATGGTTGACGAGGTCTCCCTGAAGAGCAGCAAGGAAGGGGACGCCACGAAGATGGAGAAAAAAACCAAGGCTGCTCCATCTGCCCAGATTGTGAAGGCTGCCAAGCCAGCGAGTACAGCCCCTGAGGCCCTGTTGCCCATTCAGGAACTGGAAAAATGTGAGGAAGAAGTGGTCACAATCACCATGAGCGAGTCTGACATCATCGCTGATATTACTGCAGGTAAGAGGAGGACTAAAAGAGGTGGGGGGTAGTTAACAGTACAGAGCTTTCAGGTAAATTAACCTACCTGCTGACCATGGGGAAGATTCTTCATTTCTGCAGTGATCAGACAGATGATGGTATTTTTATACATGCAGCTTGGTCGGCTGATCAAAACCCAACAGATGTGGAAGAATCTAGAGCTGAACCAGCATGTATATACTACCCAAACAAGCCAAAACTAATATCCAGCATCTGCCTGTGCATATTGGCTTATTGGATATATATTTTTGTAAGAGTCTTTATACAATAATACAGGTATCAAATAGGTTAATACTATTTTTTAAAGAAACAAGTAATATTTTGACAACAATCACCTTTTGTCCTACTGAAAACTGCCTTCGAGATACATTTGATTGGTTTTAACATTTAGATAATGTCTGGCTGTTTGTCAGCTAATCACATTTATGAGAAGCTAGCTTTAGGGGTCAGTCGTGGCCAGAAACCAGCATTTGGTCTGGTTGCTCTCAAATTGCATCACTATGTTTTGGAGAAGAAATGAACATTTTTGCCTCAATAACCTCCATTTGGAAACCAATCTGCCTTATCAGATGATTTCCTTCTAGAGATATGTGAATGTGAACTATTATCATTCTGATTCAGACATATGACACACAAACTCATGTTGTAACACTTTTGTCAGTATAGAAACTGGCAGCAACTACTGTGAAACACCTACAGGTTGAAGGAAACAACTTTAATGCTGATCTCTCCCTCGCAAAATTTGAAAACGAAGTCATAAATGTTATGATTGAAAAGATTCTCCTTTAAATTGATAATGTGTGTGACAAATGTGGATTCGTGCTGCTGGCTGGCCAACCTTCGGCATGACCTAGCTGCCTAACCTTTCAGCTCACATGCTTCTCCTCTGTCTGCTCAGAGGTGACCACAGAGAAGGACAGGGCGACTCCTGAGCCCATCAGCCCCGACGATATCGAGGTCGACGTCAACTACGAGCCAGATCCCACCGACCTGGTGCTGTCCAGCGTTCCTGGAGGTGAACTGTTTGATCCACGCAAACACAAGTTCTCTGAAGACGAGCTGAAGCCCCAGCCGATGATCAAGAAGGCTAAGAAGGTGTTTGTGCCTGAGGAACAGAAGGTATGAAGGGAGAGACAAGGCAACGAGACCTTCATCTACCTCCACTAATACTGAATTGCATGCATTTGAACAAATAGTATGCACGTTGATGTGTATATATATCTATATATATAGAGAGAGATATATATATCTATATATATAGAGAGATATATATATATCTATATATAGAGATATATATATATATCTCTATATATAGAGATATATATATATATTGCATCAGTTGAAATGATGCAATTGTGTCCTTGCTGCATGTAAGAATAGGGAAAGNATATATATATATTGCATCAGTTGAAATGATGCAATTGTGTCCTTGCTGCATGTAAGAATAGGGAAAGATGAAATCACATGAAATGAAACTGTGGCAGGCTATATGTGGCTGAGGTCACAGTCAAACCGTTCTGGCTACTCACGGTGACTCAACAGATTTTTTTTTCAATGAATGTCTCATTTCCTTCCTTTCACTCTGTGTTTACGCACTGAGCAGTCTGGCTGTTTGCCGTTTTACATAGCTGGCTGGGGTCACATGTGGGCCAACGTTCCAGCGTGAACTTTTGATACTGTTCCATTTCTGAATATGCAGCCTGTAGAAATCATCTTCTCTGCTAATGTAAGCAGTAAATTTCAAAAAATGATGACACCGATATAAAGTAGTACCATGGATTTTTTTTTTTTAAAGTAGCTTTCACTCACTCAGGTATGAAAGCTGAAATCTGTATTTTTACACTGCAGTCACTAGCAATTTTTTGGTTTTGTTTTGTTTTGTTTTTTTTTAGCTTTTCTTGGCAGCAATGACAAGGATTCAGTGTTTCCTCGGTAAGAAATATAATTTTAAGATTGTAAAAGTCTCTGAAACAATATTTAGATCACCATAGGATTCAACAGTTGTATGAAAAGAGTTGGCAGCTCTTTAAAGGTTTTTTTTTTTCTTTTACACCTCAAATTCGTTTTCTTGAATTCAGCATGTGAAAACAGACAAAAGGGCTTTGGTGGCAGTGAAGGGAGATGTGTAATGTCGGAGAAAATTACCACTGTGACATTACAAGTGTTACTTCCTGTTTGTGCTTTAGACAACATGTACTGCTGCTAGACCTCCTACACCTTTTTTAGTGAATTCAGCACACCAAACTTATAGGAGTCTTTAGTTTTCAAACTTCTAATCTTTAGCACCAATAGGAAGTAACCATGTGATGTTACAGAATCGAATCAGAATTTTCATATAATATAAAGGTGATATAACCTGTAACGTGGCTGATAGTTAAAGGAAATGCTGGCTGTCCTGAGTTTTAACCATGTCAGGATACATGCATGGAGTTGAAAGGTGAAGGCAGCATGTGGTTATCACCACCCATCCAGTGTTTTCAGTTCTAAACCCTGGTGCTTCCTTCTCTCATCTCTCCAGGATGATAAATACTGGCAGAGGAGGAAGAAGAACAACATGGCTGCCAAACGCTCCCGTGACGCCCGCAGGTTAAAGGAGAACCAGATCACCGTCCGAGCGGCTTTCCTGGAGCGCGAGAACACGGCGCTGCGGACAGAGGTGGCCGACCTACGGAAGGAGTGCAGCCGCTACAAGAACGTCGTGGCTTGCTACGAAGCCAAATACGGATCACTGTAAGGGACAAAAAAAAAAACAAAAACATACGAAACCATAACTGGCCTTCCATGTAGCAGAGTATGAGTCACTTCATTTTTACAAATCAGGTTAAAGAAGCAGTCCTGGTTGTTAGCAGTGCTGAAGGATATATAAAGTCCTTCATGCTGTAGTCATACAGAGGAAGTAGACAGAGGAGAGGAAGATGAGGAAGGAGAATAAGTGACCTCACACGAGATGTAGAGGAGCAGCCTGAGCCATCAGCCATAAGTTTGGGATTCAGTCTCATCATCAGGCCTTACCGAGCCTTTTTGCTGAATATTCTACATGAGTTTCTTAACACACACACACACACTGAGTAATGCAGTCACGTTTCTGCTTTTTGTTACCCTCCCTCTTGTAATTCATCCTCCCTTTTCTCTTCTCTTTCAAGTGGACTCCCAGAAGACCAATAGACTACATTTGATTTATTCATTTATTTCTCAATAAATAAATCAAAGCATTGGGTCGATGCATGAAAACAGTAGATCGATCAGATGAAGAAAAAAGGATGAAGAGGAGGAGGAGATCACTTGCGAGGGCATGACTGGTGTTGCCATAGCATGTGATTGCATAATATTGTTTTTTATTTTTAAGGATCATATTTAACCATTAATGTGAATGTGTAAGATGACATTCAAGTGCTTTCATAGTGAGCTCTTTGTTCACTGTTGTCACGTTTTGTTTGCCTTTGGCTAAAAGAGATCATTTGTGATGTTTATTGGGTGGGATTTTTTATTTTTTTCTTAGTTACTTGACACATAAAAACTTCAGTAACTGGGACTAGATGATTAGTCATCATTAGCAGCACAGTACTGTAGAAAAAATTGATTTGCGACAAAATTTCTTACATTTTCTTTCTACATTTCAATTAATCATGAAACCTGCTTACATTCTGTCTTTTGGAACCCATATATTATTATTATTATTCGTGTCAAATCATGTGAAACTCTGAGACATTTCCAGTAACTTCATCATCTTCAGTGGGATAGCAGTGAGAAGCCAGGAAAGGCATTTTAGCAGAAGCATGTTCGTTGCCCTTCATGAACACGCGCTCATTACAGCACACGTGTACATGTTGTGAGTGAAGTGTGTTACTGTTGCTCTTGGTCAATAATAAGAGTCAGCTTTGCTCCGCGGGTCGTTCTGTTCCGTCATCCATTTGTGTCAATAAGCGTCGCTGTAGAATCTGCTGACGGATGTAAATAGCTGTAGCCTTGAAGGATAAAGACTTGCCCATTTCACAAATGTAGTTAGTGTAAATGTACATACAAATCCAGGTAGAGTAAGTTTTCTGAAAAACTTGTATCATTTTTTTGATAAACATTCTAAAAGCAGAAATTATTTTGTTTCCTGTTGAATTAAAATATTTCATTTCATTTGAAGCTGTTTTTTGGTTTGAAATGTAACCATAAGGGTGTTTAAAAAAACGTTTTGACAGAGTAAATGTGAATTTAGGTTAACTACTTATTTGTTTGGATTCATTCTCAACTAGACTTTATTATCCAGGTTTACTTAGTTGTTTGGAAGTTTTGGACTTTCTTTGTGGGATGTTTAAAGCCTTTACAGTTTTTATTCTTTTTTTTTAAAAAACTTCTTTTGACAAATCAGTCGGTCTCAGTGCGGGTTGTCTCTCACGAACAAGAACCCCCAAACCTTTAAGTGTCTTCTACCTCTAGAGCCATTTCAATGCAGTCTGCCAGAGTACAGGGGGCATATCGTAACACCACAAAGCAAGTAAAGCTTCTTCCATTCAAGTGAGAAAACCCCCAAATGTATTTTTCTGTTACGTCTGACAAAAAGGGAAGGCTGTTTTTCTTTTGCTGCTGTGCTTCCAAACTTGGATGATGTGACTTTTTACAAGAATGTACCTGTTCAGTGATATTCCTGAGGGAGTTTTCTTTTGGGTTTCCAAGTATTCCTCTTAAATTCAAGCTGACACGACTTAGAACCTGCAAGAATGTTCTTTCTACATCAGTACAATGTCGGGTTTGATTCAACTTAATATCCAGTAATTAATCTGGAAATATTCGGTTTCTCTGCATATCATTGGCTGAGAGATGTCAACATTACACTATTCTTGTGCAGTATGATGCACAAAAAGCGGTAAATGTGGCCTGTAAATTGTCATTTTGAGACATAATTTCAGTATCCTGTTGAGCTTTCTAACTTATTTTTTACAAAGTTCACAAAATCTAACTTGCATCTGCCTTTCAAGTGGGACAGCTTGGTCTGAATAGTTTTTAACCTTCCTTCCTTGTTCTGTCTTTGTATTTTTCTGTAAATGCGCATCTTGGCATTTTTGTGTGGCTACCTTTTCTTTCATGTATTAAAGTCTTCTTGAAAAAGAGTTACTTGTGTCGAGTTCTCTCCAACTCAGATTTAAAAAAAAAAAAGATTTAGTACAGAGTAGTTCATCTAGAAGACCATATTAAATCTTACAGGAGGCCTCAAAAGACAAAGTTAAACCTTGTTATGTATAAAAGTCAGATTCAGTAATGTTTCAGTTTTTTAATGTCCACAGGTGTACAATATCTACTCTTTCATTGTAACAAAGCAGTCAAAAACAGTGTATAAAAGAGGACTTTATTGACAAAAAAAAAAAAGAGTTTCTTAAGAAAAATTGAAAACTAAAAAGTTTTGCGGCTTGGTGTTTTCACCTCTTCTTGAAGCCGTACTTCTTCCGTTCATAAAACAGATCTGTTTTCGAGCTGCCCAAGTTCACAATCTTAGGACAGCCATCTCTCTGTGACGACAAACAGAAAGACAAGATTGACAGAATTAGATCTAATTAGTCAATGAACAACTCCGCTTGTTTGTCTTTAACAAAACCTGAAACTTAAAAGTTGAATGTAGGATATAACATCCCCCCCTGCCTTCTATTACGTAGATTTCTATATGCTGCCTCATCAAAAGAGCAAAAACTGTGGCGTGTGCTTGAGGAGACTCACATCTTTCTCCTGGATGGTGCACTCTTTACAGTAGTAAGCATCAGACACACCAGGCCCTCCACAGATGACACAGCGTCCCTGATAGGAGCCATAGTTACACTCATCACAGATGCGCACCAGCGTGCACGGTCTCACATAGGAATCACAGATGACACACTTTCCATCACCTGAGAAGACAAGGTGGCAAAAACATGAAATGGACAAAAAAAAAAGGACATACTGCAGAATAGANGAGAAGACAAGGTGGCAAAAACATGAAATGGACAAAAAAAAAAGGACATACTGCAGAATAGACAGTGATTGTGTCCTGCTGCACAGTCAATTATATCAAGTCATTATCTTTATCATTACTGATTAGTCTGAATTTTTTTTTTCCAATTAGTCGACTTGGAAGAAATGGCTATTACATAAATCCACAGCCCAGTGTGACGTACTGTATTTGATATTCAGCCTTTGCAGCAGTTGTAGGTGTGCATATAACTAAGTCTTACATACAAAGGTGAGAAAATGTTGACTGTGGCGTGAAGGAGCGTTCTTTGTTATTTTAAATTTGGAGGAAAACACACACACAGTGACAAAACCCTCCAGTTTTATAGGATTTAAAAGAAGTACTTACATTTCTCGCAGAGTCTCCCAATAGCTGAGAACAGAAACAAAGCTAATCAGAGCCAGCAACAGTAAAGCTAACTGATTAGCTATCCTGGAGTAATGTTAAAAATGTATGTCTTTCTCCAGCTTATAATAAAACTTACTCTGATTGTACTAATACGCATAATATAATAATGTTGAAGAAATATCTCACTTGGAGCCATTTCTTTACTAACACATTTTCAATGAAAACCATTAGCATGCAAGCTAACGTTAGCCACATCAAGCAAAATAAGAATTAAAAAGTACAATCGGCTGCGGGTAAAGTAACAGCGTTAAATAAATAAGTATAACTAATAAATAACTAAATTAAACATACCGACTCCAGCTTGTTTTCTGCAAAATATCAGATCTGGATGATGCTTTGCCATCGTCAGCCCACGTTCGTTCAAGTTTAACCTTTGACCTGTTTTGTCTTCTTCTACGAAATGCTTCTCCAGGACGGATGTGTAGCCATGTGAAGCTATATTACTGCCATCTACTGGCTAAAAAAAAAAAGATATACTTTCACTGATGGCTTTCTGGTAATTTTCGATTACTAAAACATTGTAATTTCTTTTCTTTTACACTCACAATTAATTTGGTCGACATGCATTTTTAATTACTAAGTTGAAAATGAAAAACTAACATTGATTGATTAATTTATTTATTTATATAAAATGATTTTAGGTGCTTAATACGTGGATAAAACTAGGCTGGGGATGTCTGCATGATATATATATATATATCTCTTAAGAATACCAAAAGACTGTTAGATCTAATCTCTGACCTTGGATTATCTTTGCCACTGTATTGTTATTGATTAAAATAGCAAATGTTTGCCATTGCTATTCGCTTTTGACCGAAGCAGACCTTTCACCTAGTTTTTTATATTTTGCATTTAGTATATTGTATGCTAATTTCTTAATTACCGGTAGATTACAAAATTGTTGCCATTAAAGACATCCTCATTCTTTGCATGACTTATATAGAAAAATAAAAACGAAGAAAATAGAAAACAGAAAATGAAGTTGGCAAGTTAGCAGCACTTTCGTCCTTTCAGGTTCTTGTAAGTAACTCACTCATATGTTAAAATTGTTTCTTATATAACTCAATTTTCAAATGGTATTTTAGTAGAGAGAATACAATATATACCGTTTTGAGCCAGAGAGTCAATACATTTTCTAAACAATTTAAATAAAATATAATCTAAATCATTTATTATTGTTCTTGAAGGACCTGCGACGACTGCGGCTTACAAATATGTGTGACGTCACCACTAGCCGACACATCTTTGTCAGTGAACAAAATGGCAACCTATTGTCTGACTGTGGCCCGGCTCCAGGTAAGAAACACAAATCTGCTTAATTTAGTATATTTATACACTGGTAGTAGATGTCACCTGCCGTCTAGGATTATTTAAATCAAGTATAACTTGAATCTGGTATAATTAAATTAGCGAGTGCCTCTGCTACGGTTTAAATAAACTGTAAAGCAGTCACCAGCTGGACGGTCAGGTCATCGTGTCCTGGTTGTAGTGAACGTATTTAGCGGGCAACAATTAGCTCATCTGTGGTTTATTAAAACAACGTTCATCTCTCAGTTTACAAAAAGTCACTATCGACACTATATTTCCTAAAATAAACATAAATAGATTAGCATTAAAGTGAGAGTTTGTAATTTAATGGCAAGGTTAAGCACAAGGTTAGATCTGCCAGGAGTCCCAAAGCCACCGGCGGCAGCGTGGAACTTCCACAGAGAGAAAAACACTGAAAACACAGAGCTTTGATATTAATTTTTGGAACTGTGGAGTAGGAAAGCAATTATTCAGCCTTTTCAAAAGTGAATAAAATAACTTATACGCCAGATGGAGACAAAACGTAGCGTTCGCAGTGGACCTTATAACTCTTGACTGTAATTGATTTCCTGCTGGATAATAAAATACATTTTCATGAAGAGAGGACCTTCTAATTTTACCAGTACATACACAAGATGCATTTAGGGAAAATTACATATCTAGCTGATGTCTGATCTTTACCACAGAAGATCTGAAGACTCTTTGTCTGCTCTGTTTCTCTGGGGGAAAAAAAAAAAAAAATCAGATTCCACAAAGTAGCAGCACATATTCAAACTGAGCTGCCTAGTATAAGCTCTCCCTCTTCAGAGGTTAAGCACCCTGCTCAAGGGCAACTGGGAAGTAGTCGATCCAGGTAGATGATCCTCTGAAACTTCATAAAACAGCAAACTCTTCTGTAACAAGTAGTGTGGAAGAAGACTACACCATCATGGAGCTCATGCTTATGCTGAGCTAATAATGTGTGTTTTCCCTGTTGTCATCTCCAGCTGGCTCTGGGTCATGGTGCACGGCGTCTGCACATGTCAGCAGCTTTCTCCGCCAAAGCCAAAGTGTCTATGAGCCACTTCGAGCCTACTTCCTTTGTCAGCTATGAGAAGCTCCAGTCAAATGTTGAAATTGTGCGCAAAAGGTCAGCACTCTGCTAATATTTGCTCTGAGTTGGAGCGCTGCTTCCAGCACTCTCTTATCTGTATGAATGTTTGATCTCCAGAGTTTGTGCTTTTTTATCATCTGTGTAGCTTTTGCCAGCACTAATCTGTCTGCTTGTGTGTGTATGTATGTGCGTTAGACAGCTGTACTTGTAAATATTAGATGGCATGATGAAGAAAGTCATAACACAATGTGAAAAAAAGGTTTGCTTCATATTTTCTGGCCAGACTCAACCGACCGCTCACCCTGTCAGAGAAGATCGTGTACGGCCACCTCGACGACCCCCACAACCAGGAGATCGATCGCGGTCGTACCTACCTTCGGCTGCGTCCTGACCGCGTGGCCATGCAGGACGCCACAGCCCAGATGGCAATGCTTCAGTTCATCAGCAGTGGTCTGCCGAAGGTGGCCGTGCCTTCAACCATCCACTGTGACCACCTGATCGAGGCCCAGATCGGAGGGGAGAAAGATCTGGCCAGGGCAAAGGTGAGGGTTCAGGAGAGGCTAGTCCTGATCTTCTTTGTTCAGCATCTTAAACTGAGCTGTCCTCATTGTTCTCATCACAGGAAGTTAACCAGGAGGTCTACAACTTCCTGTCCAGCGCTGGGGCGAAATATGGAGTTGGCTTCTGGAAACCAGGCTCTGGAATCATCCATCAGGTTTTATTACTTAAAGTTTTGGTGGAGTTCTTGGCAAGGTAGTACCAAATGTTAATTCCACTTTAACGTTGTCACATTATGGTTAATTTCTTATCCAAACAGATCATCCTGGAGAACTACGCCTACCCAGGAGTGATGCTAATTGGCACGGACTCCCACACACCCAACGGTGGTGGGCTGGGTGCCATTTGCATCGGAGTGGGAGNTTGGCACGGACTCCCACACACCCAACGGTGGTGGGCTGGGTGCCATTTGCATCGGAGTGGGAGGAGCCGATGCTGTGGATGTCATGGCAGGAATCCCCTGGGAGCTCAAGTGTCCCAAGGTTAGCATAAGATCAAATTTAATTATTTACAGCAGCAGGAAAACAAAATCATGTTTTTGCAGTTAAATTAGAATCTCCCTTCCCCTCTAGAGCAATGAAGGCTCCTTTCAAATTAAAAGCAGCAAGAGAAATAACTACTCTTAGATTAAGTTTGAGCAAGCCACTGCTTATTTTCTCTCTCTCTCTCTTTCATAAATACAATTTTTATCCATCTTTGAACTTTCTAACCACATCGCCTTTCTAATTTCCTCCTCAAAGGTGATCGGAGTGCGGCTAACAGGCAGTCTGTCTGGCTGGACATCTCCTAAAGACGTTATTTTGAAGGTGGCCGGCATCCTGACTGTGAAAGGAGGCACCGGAGCCATCGTAGAGTACCACGGACCTGGAGTCGATTCCATTTCCTGCACTGGTCAGTAAAAACAAGTTAAAAAAAAAAAAACATGAGTCCATCAAATGTGGACAGGTTTGCATTTGCTTTTCAGATGCAACCTGGTGGTGTCAGAGTTACACATATAGAAAAGATATGACTGGTGTGTGTTGTGCTTCAGGAATGGCCACCATTTGCAACATGGGAGCAGAGATCGGAGCCACAACCTCTGTTTTCCCCTACAACCACCGCATGAGGATGTACCTGGAGAAAACTGGACGTGGAGGTATGTTCACGCTTTGGTCCGTCACAATAACCATGCCAATGCAGTTTTTTAAAATTTAAGTTTTATCTCCTCAACTTCCAGCTAAAGTGGAAATTGCAAAAAAAAAAAAAAAAAAAAAAATCCATAAAAAATACAATTAAAGAAACATTTTACAGATTTTTGCAAAAATGAAAATGAGATGAAGGGGCTTTCACATCCCACCAAACAAAATATATAAATAAACAAAACATGCAATGAAACATGTTAAATGCCAAAAAATGGCTGTAATGCAGAGAATAAGAGACTAGAAGAAAAAAAAAAAATAACGATTCCTCTCCTTTCTGCTTATTTGTCCTCAGAAATCGCTGCCCTCTCTGATGAATACTCAGACTTGCTGGTACCAGACGAAGGCTGCAAGTACGACCAGCTCATCGAGCTCAACCTGGATGAGGTCCATCTTTCCAAGTCTGTTATTGTGGCATTGCTGCCTTCACTAGTGAAAGGAAATATGGGGAAATCAATTTCATATCTTCCAAGTTGTATAATGAGGACAAGCAGAGAAGAAGAATTTGACACACTTCAGGTTTACTTCTGTAAAATCAGAAAAGTTTGATTCAAAGTCTTGGAGCTGTGTTTTCCAATTCTAAAAAGTTTTATCAACTAAAGTGAGCAGAAAGATGAGGCGTGGTGACGTTTTCAGCCTTTAATCATTCTGTTGTTTCTCTCTCTAGCTGAAGCCACACATCAATGGACCTTTCACCCCTGACCTGGCCCACCCCGTGTCTGAGGTGGGTGCTGTGGCTGAGAAAAGTGGCTGGCCGCTGGAGGTTAAAGTTGGTAAGAAACTGCATCTGCTCCACAGATCCAAACATATTTCTGCTGGACACCTCGCCAAATTAAATGACACAATATAAGAATTATGAGAAATTTGTTTTCAATGGGAAAAATTGACACTTAAACAGGTTAATATTTAAGTTTCTCTGGCTTGTTTCTCCTTTTAGGTCTGATCGGCAGCTGTACCAACTCCAGCTACGAGGACATGGGCCGGGCTGCTTCTGTAGCTAAACAGGCTCTGGACAAAGGCCTGAAGTGTAAAGCCCAGTTCACCGTCACACCCGGCTCCGAGCAGATTCGTGCCACCATCGAGAGAGACGGNGTCACACCCGGCTCCGAGCAGATTCGTGCCACCATTGAGAGAGACGGATATGTGAGTGACGGGGAGTCGCACCTCCTCCTATTCTGATGATGATTTCATTTTTGGGTGGAGTGATGGAAGCTGAAATGTGTTTGTTGTCTTCCTGTAGTCAAAAATCCTTGGCGATGTGGGCGGCGTGGTCCTGGCCAACGCATGTGGACCCTGCATTGGACAGTGGGACAGGTAGATGCCGTGTCAGAGTCATGCAGAATTAGATTTATTAGGATGTGAGGATCTTATCTGTGTGTTTGTGTGTGTGTGTTCAGGCGTGATGTGAAAAAGGGAGAGAGGAACACCATCGTCACCTCCTTCAACAGGAACTTCACTGCCAGGAATGACGCTAACCCTGCAACACATGCCTTCGTTACCTCCCCAGAGGTAAAAACACACATTTAAAACAGCCTCATTCTCTGTGCTAGCAGCTGAGTTTGACAGCAGATTTTGTAGCGTAACGCTGCTCTTCCTCCTCAGATCGTCACTGCTTTGGCCATCGCTGGCACATTAAATTTCAACCCAGAGACGGATTACCTTACAGCACCAAGCGGTGAGAAGTTCAAGCTGGAGCCCCCCAGTGGAGACGAACTTCCCGCCAGGGACTTTGACCCGGGTCAGGACACCTACCAGCACCCGCCCCCCGATGGCAGCAGCGTCAGGGTGGACGTCAGTCCTGAGAGCAACCGGCTACAGCTGCTGGAACCCTTCGACAAATGGAATGGAAGTGATCTGGAGGACATGCAGGTTCTCATCAAGGTCAGTGAGGCCTGAAGTGGCTGTGAGGGAAACAAACAACGGATCAGATCTCGCCGTTTTACCAATAAATGCAACATTCAGGAGGCATGTTTTTTGTCAGCGTGGCTGCTAAACAGATTTTGGTGGCTGTTGTTTCTGTGGATGAATTTTGATTTCAGCTGAGAGCATGTGGTGCTGAAACATAATACCACTTTTTTCCAAATCCACGTGTGATGAACCTCATTTCTGGTGTGAATTTACTCTTTTGCTGCCATGTTTTCTGTTGTTTGATATGACGTNTGTGATGAACCTCATTTCTGGTGTGAATTTACTCTTTTGCTGCCATGTTTTCTGTTGTTTGATATGATGTTGGGTAGCCACATGATAAATTGGTCAGGTGTCAGCTTCTCCCAGCCATATTGGCGAGTAAACATCAATCTCCCATGTTGAAAAAGGAAATGTTTTTAACCTTTCACTATCCTGTCTCCTCNCGAGTAAACATCAATCTCCCATGTTGAAAAAGGAAATGTTTTTAACCTTTCACTATCCTGTCTCCTCAGGTGAAAGGCAAATGCACGACAGACCACATCAGCGCCGCCGGACCATGGCTGAAGTTCCGTGGTCACCTGGATAACATCTCCAACAACATGCTGATCGGTGCCGTCAACAGCGAGAACGACGCTGTCAACAAAATCAAGAACCACCTAACAGGAGACTACGGAGGAGTCCCGGACGTGGCCCGTCATTATAAGGTGAGGACAGCTGGGAGTTGAAGCCACGAACGTGTACTTTGGCTCATGTGCTGTTACTAATATACTGCATGTCCTAACACGCTTCTCATCCTGCTGAGTTTAGGCCAGCAGGTTGTCATGGGTCGTCGTCGGAGATGACAACTACGGCGAGGGCTCCAGCAGAGAGCACGCGGCGCTCGAGCCCAGACATCTGGGAGGCAGAGCCATCATCGTCAAGAGCTTCGCCAGAATCCACGGTACTGCGTGAACACTTTTAAAAGAAGTCTTTGAAGTTGCATTATGCAGGATTAGTATTTGCTTGTGGCTTGTATCTGTGATGAGGAATGTGTGAAAATCTTAACTTTTAACACTTAAATGTCTTCCTTCTCAGAAACTAACCTGAAGAAACAGGGTCTGTTACCTCTGACCTTCAGCAACCCGTCGGATTACGATAAGATCTTCCCTGATGACAAGATCTCCATCAGAGGACTCAAAAACTTCGCTCCAGGAAAGGTGAGGGGGTGGGGCAGCTGGGAAAATATCTGTCCAGTATTTGTTGCTTCTTTTTTTTTTTTTTTTTTTNTTTTTTTTTTTTTTTTTTTTTGGGAAATTTTCAGGTGATTTGGTTCCTCTTCTCCTCCTCCAGCCTCTGACTGCTGTCCTGAAGCACAGCGACGGCAGCGAGGAAACTCTGACGCTCATCCACAGCTTCAACGAGACACAGATCCAGTGGTTCCAGGCAGGCTCCGCCCTCAACAGGATGAAGGAGCTGCAGTCATAAAAAGAGGAGGAGGAGGAGGAGGATTGTCAGTGGGGAAAAAAAATGAGTTGTCAGGGACTGTGTGGAGGGAGGATGAAGAGTAGAAATGGTGAACGATTCTTCCATCATCTACATTCACATGCAGTTTGGACGAATATGACAGTATATTTTACCTCTTGCATTAAAGTTTTGTTGGTAGATTACTTCAAAGCGAAGCTAATGTTGATGGAACGTAGCAGGAGAGTCTGTGGTCAGATATTTTTAAAACCCTTCATTCATCTTGGCGGATACAAGAGGCTCTGAAAACTGATATGGATGAGTATTCATTTAGTACATGTAACATCCGTTATATTATGCTGCTTTTAGGTAAAGACAGAAAGACACAGATTGGGCTTTATTTTGGTATTTATTTCATTGCAGTTGTTATTTAAGTCGATTAAGGAACAGAAAAATTGTCCGGGGGTACAGAGGCAGCTGGGACTAGCAGGTCTACTGGTGGTTGGGTGTGATACAACGCTACGTTATGTGTGATGGGTTCACACAGGGGGCAGAGTAACATGTTACTATCTCAGCATTAACCTCAAAGCCTCAGAATGCTTCAAAGGAAGGTTTAGAAAGCGGCTGAGTTCATGCCTGTTCAGAATGCCCACACCTGAAGGCGGGGCTAAAAGCCTGCCATCATAGAGAGGGGAGGGGTGATAGCAGGAATTCAGCGTCTTCTGTGTATTTTTGGAACAGTGACGCAGGGATATTTTTCAGATTCTCCCCTCGAAGTCATGGCGTAGACGGCATGGATGTAGTTATGAGAAGAACGGAACCCGACCAGCCTGTCCATAACAGGACGGGACTGACTGTTTGTCCATTTCAGAAAGAGTTNGGAACCCGACCAGCCTGTCCATAACAGAACGGGACTGACTGTTTGTCCATTTCAGAAAGAGTTTCAGGCGTTAAACACTTCATTTGAAGCATATTGAGGCCGTGAACCGTAACCTAACCCACCCAAGATGTAACACGTAGAACACCACTTGTGGGTGGTGTTCTACGTGTTACTCCACCTCCATGTGTAATCCTGCCCCAGAATTTAAGATGCAGTGAAGGGTAGTTGGGTTTTACTGGTGGATGTTATCTGTTAATGGATTACATTTGCCTGTATTCTCATAAAAAAAAGGCCTAACAATTTGCTGACATTAGTGGCAGTATTTTAGAAATCAAGGTTTGCCGATCTATGTTATCCGTAAGCCTATAAATGAAATTTAAATACACAAAATAATATTTTTTTTCTTTTTCTGATGAATTTTAAATGTGATGTGAATGCTGCCTAAGCTTGTGGATGAAGAAGGCTTGTTGAAAATTTTGGCGATGTTACATTTGTGTGGAAATCAAAATGCGTCTCATTCTTCTTTCAGTCCTCAGACGATGTACAGGAACATTTACGTTCGCAATGTAAAAGTGGTACAAATTAAAGCAAACATGAGGAACTTCTGAGACATAAAGAAATCTATCATATGGATCAGAACAATCAGAGATGGTTGATGTTCTTGAACGTTCTATAAGCTGTTTCAATATTTCAAACACTCTTAAACCAGCTCAGGCTTTGTTTATGTGAAAACAAAGGGAAGCTCTCTGCTGTGCCAGACATGAACACACACACACACACACACACACTAAGCTCTGACCTGTGTTTCTGCAGCTGTTCAAACTGTTCAGTCTGGCACATATGTCACACCGGAGCAAAAGCAGCCAGTCACCTTGCTGCTACAGCGTTTTGCTGCATGATTAAAAAAGAATCATCTTTAGTCATTAACATTCAGCTTGCCTTATTGTTTGATGCAAAGTGAATAAATAAAAAGCTAACAAAATAATTCATGGGATGCACTGAGCATCATCTACATGATATTCTTGTTGTACAGCTTATTTTGTATATTATTAGTGTTACATATGATGCAGATCCTGAGTTTAGAGGGATTTGTTCATTGTGTAACACTGAACTGCTGCTGCCATCCAATAATCTCCCTGCAAATCCTTGCAAGCTCAAACGTATTTATTTTTCTTTATCTTACTTTTGCCCTAACATACAGAAAAGAAAAAGCTCTGCACACTTGGATTCCATACAAATTCAACATGTTGAATTCTCTGTATGTTTTTGTTTTTTTTTGCACCATCTATGATGTGATCTATCTTTTTAAATATTCACCTTTCCCTCAACAAAAATGAAATTAAGCTTGCAGAAAAAGTATATTCAGTTTTTAAAGTAATGGTGGATTAGTGATTGAAAACTTGTGATAAATTACTGTGGCTTCCAAAAATAACCTGGATAATCATATGTTTAATTATTATTTTTTTTTATCCTCGCTCCTCCAGTCTGTGCAAACACACATTTTTACCAGGAGTTATTAACAAGAAGGTCTATGAACTTTCAGGCTCAAACCACTCTCGTCCTCTAACCCCTGTATTTAAGGTGTCTGGTTCCATGTATATTTAAATGTTTTTGTCTGTATTACCAAAATGCCACTGAGTTTTAAATTAAAATTTCACAGATCTTACTTGTTTACATTGGCTTCAGTGATGCGACTAAATTCTGTTTAAAGATTATTGGTATTAGAATGCGGAGTGATGGAGAATAGAGTGCACACCTCTGCCAAAGCCAAAGAAGAAACCTTTTCTTGTTCTAATATACAGGCCCTAAAGAGAAAGAAACAAATATAATCAACATAATATTTTTCTGGATTTATCTCTGACTATTAAAGATAAAATCTTCTGCATGCTGCAGAATCAGCATCATGGCATGTTTTGAGGCCTGTTCTCATCTGCATAGTCTATCGAAAATACGAGGGGAAAAAATACTCATCTCACAATATTAAGGAATTATTTTTTTTAAATCCTGCTTCTGGATCGCCACCAAAATTGAATGATGCTTTTCCACCAACTTAATTGTTTATAACTTTTTGAGAAACCCTGCTAACAAGTTAAAGGACCATATCACTATTTTGCATGTTTGAGCCTAATTTATTCAATTTTCATACACATAATGTTACTCACAATCATTTCCCAAAGCATACTACTGGAACGGTGAATTAAAAATGTATTTCCTGCCCTTTCAGACCACCATTGGTTTCAGTTTATTCTGCTATTAAAATCAACAAGTTGATACTTGAAACGTTCTTGGGATAGGTAATCCATCATCACCAACAAGACATGTATTCAGGTTCTTTTGAACTTGTGTAATTTTAGCATTTAAGCGCAATAAGAAGCGTGGAGTGAATGTGAATCTCCACCAGGGAATATAGTCCTAAAAAGAAGACCTGTGTTTTTAAAAAAATTTAAAGGACCATGACTTCATAAGGTTGCGTAACTATTAGCAGGAGAAACATGGATTTTTAAGGTGGGTGTATCACTTGAATATTTGATTTTGAAAGATTAAGAGATTTTGCAAAATATCAGGAAAGCTGAAATACGGTTTTATCCTTTGGGAAATGATTGTCAATATATGAAAACTGAATATATTAGGCTCAAACGTGCAAAATGGATGGTATGGTCCTTTAAGTCAAGTTAATTTATTTTGAGCACAAAACAAAAAGGTTGACCAAAGTGCTGTACAATTATAAAACAAATACAAATACATAAAACCTGTAGAGAAATAAAACACAATAAAACACCAAAGACAACCATAAAACATGATGCTAAGACACAACAGAGCAGAAGTCAAATGTCAGGCTGGTTAACTAACAAACAAACAAACAAACAAACAAACAGCCACAGGTGAAAACATAACCTCACGGAGGTAACAAATNTAACAAACAAACAAACAAACAAACAAACAGCCACAGGTGAAAACATAACCTCACGGAGGTAACAAATAGTGTTATAATAAGCGTAACTATCGCGAATACACGCCACAATTGCCTTATATGGAAATGTGACGTGATGCTACTTTTCAGTCTTTATTTTGCGACCGTTGATGACGTCACCAAAACGTCACAATAATACTAAAGGAGCTTTGTGGAAAATGGCGTTTCCACAGCTGCTGCCGCACATAAAATGAACTAAAGTTAAAAGGTTGAAAGTAAAATTTATATATATTTATATGCAAAAAGTAAGATAAAACGTTAAAAAAAAACTATTAAGAAATAGAAAGGATAAGATAATAATAATTATAAAGAGCCACAAATCAAAGGAGGAAAAGTCGCTTAGCATATAAAAAAAAGGACAGAATTGATAACATTAAAGAGAAAAGTGAGGATTTTTTTTTTTAATTTTTTTGTAAAAATTATATATATATAATTGCATGAGTGTTGAAAGCATAAAGTGTGTATTGTTTTCCCTCTCTGCTCCTCCCTCTCTCTCTCTCTCTCTCTCTCTCTGCTCGCTTCTCATCGCTAAACCTGCATCCACCAACATCCTCTCTCTCCTTCCCCACATGTTCCGCAGCTTTTCCTGCCTCCATCACGTCATTACCTCCCAAAACGCCATTAACGCCCGGGAATCTCACGTGTGGCCTGACAGCGGTAAGTAATCGTTTAATCGATAAGCTTTTATTCGGAGCTTTTAAATTCTCTCGGACGAGCAGCCGGTGTTCGTGTTACAATCAAATAACTCCGACGACAGATTTAACACCTAAATCTTCCATCTTTCCAGACTGTGGCAGCGTTTTATCCTCGTCATGTCGTGTTTTGGAGACGAGCATCCTTTCTTCTTGTTGTCTCAAGCTGCTGCCATAGTGTGAGAATGTTCTAGAATCAAAATGATTGGGGGGGGCTCGTGTTATTTAGTAGTGAATAATTTAGCTGCAGCCTGCTTAAATCAGTATGAAGCCAAATGTGAAAAATATAAACTGGTTTTCTCTTTTAAAAAAAAAAAAAAAAAAAAAAACAACTAATAACTAATTTAAAGTTTAAAGTCTCTCTCTCCCTCTCTCTCTCTCTCTGTGACGTGTCTGCCATGCTGATGCAGAGGGGGGCACACAGACAGCCTCAGTGCCCTGCTTTCACACTGCGGCGCTTTTGGCCTTTTGTCTGTCTTTTCACCGCCCTTCCAGCTCTTCCTCCCTCCATCCCTCCATCCAGCCTGCCGTCAGGCCTTTTCACGCAGCCTGACACCCTCTGATTCAGTCTTTCATCAACTCAGCTGACAAGGTGGCGCCATAGATTCATTACGCAAGTCCATTTACAGACTATTATCAGGCTAAGTGGGCTAATGAAAGAGGAGCTCACCAGCCAAGTTATTGAATTATTTAGGCTACATATTTCTGTCATGTCAGCTCCTTGTGCTGCCATGACAACAGATGTGTGACTTCACATCAATGCATAAACACTTGGAGAAATTGGGGCAAATAAAAACCTCACTCATTGGCCATTTATAGTAGTTTTCCCCTTGATGAGAGATTAAAGGACTATACCATTAATTGTGCATATTTGAGCCCAATAAATACATGTTACGTTGCCAACCGTTTCCAAACCATAAAATCGTATTGTAGTTTTTGTGTTATTTTGCCAAATCCCCTAATCTTTCAAAATCAAATGTTGATCAAATGGTGATCTTTAAAATTCAATGTTTCGCCTGCTAACACTTACACACAGTTGTGGAAGTTTAATTTTTTGTTTTGTTTTAATTTTTCAGTAAAAGCAGTTTTTTTCCTGGAACTATATTCCTCGGCGGAGACATTTTCCTTGTAACTCAGTGTTGGATTGGTTAAACCAAGTAACTCCCACAAAGTATTTAGTAGTTGTCATGTTCGCTGTGATGGATTATGTATCTCAAGCATGTTTCAAGTTTCTACCATTCATTTTAATAGCGGAGTGGATCAAACCGAAACCAATGGCTGTTGGAAAAGTAGGAAAACTTTGAAAAGTAGGATCTATCAAAAGATATTCAACAGATATTCAAAGTCTTTTGTCCCTTCTGCAATCTGTTTATTAAATGCTTATGGTTAATTTTTGGCTCATTTGATGGAGCTAACTGATCTCTGCACATTTGGTTGTGTTCACATTCCTGCTCCTTTATTCATTTCTTGTACATTGGTTGGATGCTGAATGTGCAATAATGTGACTTGACTGATCTTTGCACTTATTAGTGTATGTGAGTGTATTGATCTTTATCCATTTTGCACTTTTGATAGCATGCTTATGAAGCGTGGGCAGCAGAGAATTCATCTTCTCCGTAAACTGAATTCTTTCTCTGTTAGCCCAGTAGTTCTTTGCCACTTTTATCAATCTTTTATTGAGAATGTGCTAACCTTTTCCTTTATTTGCTTGTTTTCCAGTCTGTCATTAAGAGACAGAAACAGTCTGAACAGTCTGGTTAAACTCTGTTCTGAGATCACCGGAGTGAATCAAAGAGATTTAAATTCTCTGTGCAACGAACAAATCAGAAAGAAAGCGACAATTATNGAGTGAATCAAAGAGATTTAAATTCTCTGTGCAACGAACAAATCAGAAAGAAAGCGACAATTATTTTAAAAATGTCGGGGCACGTTCTCTGCTGCCATCAGGACGGCGCTATGTGTGCAAAACCAACAGATATTCAAAGTCTTTTGTCCCCAATCTGTTTGTTAAATGCTTGTAGTTAATTTTTGGCTCATTTGATGGAGCTAACTGATCTCTGCACATGTGGTTGTGTTCACATTCCTGCTCCTTTATTCATTTCTTGTACACTGGTTGGATACTGTATGTACGAAAATGTGATTTGACTGATCCTTGTATTTATGAGTATTGATTTTTATCCATTTTGTACTTTTGAATACATTGTAATGTTCTTTTTTTTTTTTTTTTTTTTTAAACTGATTTTTCACATTTCATGCTGTCCCACATCTAACTTCAGACTGACTTTATGGTTCCTGTCTTTTATTGTGAGTGTGTTATTGTGTTCTGTGTGAGCTGCTCTGGAATTGCCCTTTGAGGGATAAAAAAAAGTTTTAACGTATCGTATCGTAAAACAATTCTATAGTATGTTATCATATTTTGGTATTGGGGTAGTTTTTGGAATTTCTTGAAACATTGGAAAACAATTCAAATTTGGCATTTTTTGCATCAAACATCACAAATCTATTGATTTAGAATGATGATGTTCCTTTGTCAAAGTTTGATATTTGACCAATCCTCTTTCCCTCCTGCTCTTTTATTCCAGGGTACCACCACTCCTCCCCCTCGCCGATTATCTCCAGTTTTGTCATGCAGGACGTCTGACACTTTCCCTCCTTCTTCTTCTTCTTTGTGACCCAAAAAAGAAAAAAATACTACACCCATAAACACTCCAACCCGTACCCAGTGAAGATGTCGGACCCTGAGGCATCCTCGCCGCCAGAGCCCCTGCTACCCCTCCCCTCCCCCCGCAACTCCGTGCAGCTCTCCTTCCCCTTTCTGAGGGAGGGCAGCCGGGTTTGGGAGAGGGAGAGGAAACCGCCGCAGCCTGGAGAGCCACCGAGCCCCCTGCCCACCAAACGCACCCGCACATACTCAGCGTGAGTCCCAAACGTCACGAGAAGCTTGTTTTGGACATGTTTGATTATTGACATCACACACACACATCCAGCAATAGTGTTTGTTGCACTCTCACCGCAGCTCAAATCCAAACAGGCTTACGAAACAATTTCAGAAATCATATAATGATTTCAGATGAATGTGCAAATCATTTTCTCTCTCTCTTTCTCTTTCTCTCTCTCTCTCTCTCTCTCTCTCTCTCTCTCTCTCTCTCTCTCTNTCCCTGCAGGACAGCACGAGCCAAATCAGGTCCTGTATTTAAAGGGGTGTGTAAGAACTTCTCCAGGTCTCAGGGTCATGGGTTCATACGTCCTTCTCGTGGAGGAGAGGACATCTTCGTCCACATTTCTGAGTAAGTCACCTGTTTAGATGCTTTTTGTTGGATTTTTCTGGGGATTTCCTGAATTAGGAACGTACTTGCAGACATTCACTCAGGACGTCACTGGTTCTGAAGATGCTTATGTATAAATTTCTATTCAAGGATGAATTTTGTTTGTGTAATTTTATACGTTCCTGTTTCCTGGACAGCATCGAAGGAGAGTACGTGCCTATGGAAGGAGATGAGGTCACGTACAAGGTGTGCCCCATCCCTCCTAAAAACCAGAAGATCCAGGCGGTCGACGTGGTGATCACACACCTGAATCCAGGCACCAAGCACGAGACCTGGTCAGGCCAGATCATCAGCTCCTAGACCAGCACTTCAGCTGCAAAGGCTCGTAGGATGGAGTTGGGGGGGTTAGGTTTTAGGTTTTAAGTTTTAGGATGTGAGGTTTGGGGACAGAGTTTGGGGTTTGGTGAAGTTTGGTGGCTTAATTTGCAGAGTCGGGCTGAGGAAGAGGAGAGGCCCTCACGTTGGAAATGAAGCTGTGAATGTATGTTTGAACGTTCTCCTTCGAAGGTCACGGTTTGATCATTTGGTTGAATGTTTGAGTCTGGATGTCTGGGTTTGAGCGTGAGGGTTCAGGGTTTGGTGCTAGTGTTTTTACTTAGGAACATGCAGTATTTACACGGGAACTCAGCCACTGCTAGCAGAGTGTGGTTGACATTCATGGGTAAAATATTGGAGAAGCAGATAGCTCAGAGGCCAAATGCATTAAGAGCGAATATGACAGAATTTATTCATATTGATGCAATTATTCTGCTGTTTCTTTGAGTTTGTTACAGCCAGAGAGTTGAAGTTTCAAGACACAAGCTCAACAGATTTCTGAATTTAAAGGACCATACCACCCATTTTACATGTTTGAGCCTAATATATTCAATTTTCCTATACCTAAGGTGACTCACAATCATTTCCCAAAGCATACTACTGGAACGGTGAATTAGAAATGTTTTTCCTACCTTCCAGACCTCCATTGGTTTCAGTTCATTCTGCTATTAAAATCAACTTGTTGATACTGTAAACGTTCTTGGGATAGGTAATCCATCATCACCAACAAGACGTGTATTCAGGTTTTTTTAGAAGTTATGTAATTTTAGTGTTTAAGCTCAATAAAAAGCGTGGAGTGAATGTATGCCTCCACCGGGGAATATAGTCCCAAAAGAAGACCTGCGTTTATGGAAAAATTTAAAGGACCGTGACTTCATAAGGCTGTGTAACTATTAGCAGGAGAAACATGGATTTTTAAGGTGGGTGTATCACTTGAATATTTGATTTTGAAAGATTAAGAGATTTTGCAAAATATCAGGAAAACTGAAATACGGTTTTGATGCTTTGGGAAATGATTGTCAGTAATGTAACGTATGAAAATTGATTATATTAGGCTCAAACATACAAAATGGCCGGTATGGTCCTTTAAACTTTCTTTTGATTCTATTGACTCATTATTCAATATGTTTGATGCACACTTCACTCCTGTTGTCTTCACTGCAAGTAAGGAAACAAAATGTTGAGCATCCCTTACTGTTTAAATGATGGAATTAATAAGATTCTGCTGAATATGTTGACTCTATTCAGCAGCAATTTCTGTAAAACACCAGCACTGCCAAAACGTGACAGAAATCTGCTATGTTCTGTGTTTACAACAACATGACATGTTTCATATAATAACAACAATTGAACGGGAAGATATGTAATCGCTTTCATATCTCTGTTCTCTGTTTACGATCAGCATTGGTTTAGCTTTACATGATTATTGATGTTTCCAGAAAATCAGGTCATTTTCATAGTGGTTTTATGTGCCACAAAATGCAGTTCTTAGCTGCCAAATGGAAGTCCAACACATATCCATTTTCCTCTTAATGCATTTAGGCCTCAGCTCTGCATATGAGGAAATATTCTTTCAGTGTTATATCACTACTGTATTTTCTAAAAGTATAAAGCTGGCGATGTAATGTACATTTCCGTGGCAGTATCTAAGCAGGCCAGAGGGTTTGGGTTTGGGTGGGAAGAGGGAAAGGGAAGGTTAGCAGAGAGGGAACAGGCAGAGGATGGAGCGATTATCTTTAAATGTACTTCAGCCAAGATGCAGAGATTTCAGCACCTGGATGGAAGAAGATCAGGAATAAAGTCAGCGGTTCTCAAGCTGTGAATTTGGCTGATGTCATATAATTTGTGGGATCAGAAGAGAAAACAATGCTTACTTTCAGGGTTCCATTTCCCAAAAAGCATCTTTAGGCCTAGGTCCTTTTGAAATCTGTTGGCTAAGATCATCTTATTACAAGCTCAGACTACAAGATTTTAGCTAAGATTTTTTAGTCACAGAACGACAAAAGCTCCTGATTGGACTAAATCGTCGCTTGTGCTCGTCATTGAAACTTTCCCAATGAGTGTTTTGAGCTGTTCAAGATGCCCTGATATTTGTTTGAAATGACCTGAATAAAATCTGAGATGCTCTTTGATTGATCTACAACACGTATGTAGTAGGACGTGTTTGAACTTCTCACACGAGGTTTCATGAATACCGATTTCAGATGTCAGTCATCTTCCAGGTGACAGATCTTTTCATTTGTGCACGTTTTAGAGCTTTGTGTCGTCACGTGCACATCACAGCATGATCAAGATGTAAGATTACAGGTAATTTGGGTCATTCAGCGGTTTTGGGATTTCTGAAGTTGTATAGTCTGAAATGGGTCCAGATTTTTTTGTCTCGAGAGGAGACATGCTGAGTAAGAAAAGGAACAGATGATATAAGTTACATTCAGAGGAAGGTTGAGGTAAAAAACATGGTAAAGTGTTTTTAAATAAAGGAGTCCTGCAGGTTTTATACAGCATGGCAGACGACTGTAAAAAAAAAAAAAAAAAAAAACCTTCCTGGTAAAATTTTTACAGACTATTTATTGACTTATTTATTTCAATTTATACCTTTGGTAGCATCAGGTGTTTGGTGAATAAAAGCTGCATTTATAAGAATTTGTGCAACCGAAAGCACTGCACACATCACTCTAATGATACTAGCCTGTTAAAAGCCCTTTGCTGCTGTCATCATCATCAAAAGGCAAAAAAAAAAAAAAAAAAAAAAAACATAAGTTAGTTATTTCTACGATCCTAATCGTTATTTCAATTTTTAATAAATAGGAGATATTCCGAAATAACATTTAATTTTGGAAATAAGAATGTTCTCTGCAGCTTGGTGTAATTTTACATAGAATGTGTCCGTTCTGTTTCATCATGCAGTAACATAGCTGGAGCCTCCAGAGAGGATTTTGTCACGTTTCCTATATGCATCTTTGATTTCTGGATCACGCGTGTGACATGTGACTTAATATCTTTGTAACTTTCTGTATGTTTGGTTTTACCGTGAAAGATAAGTTGTTTTCCACAGGCACTTTTTTTTTGTCAAATCACTGTGACACTGTGTCTTTTAAGATAAAATTTGAATAAAACTTAATACTGTATTCTCAGAAATGTGAGTTTTTGAGGTCAGATCCTCCTCGCAGGCTTCAGTGCAAAGTGGCTTAAATAGGACAGTTATTCTGGGAGTCTGTGCTTTGATTAAGCGTTGTTCCACTGCAAACTGCTGTGTCAGTGTCTTCACAAAGCAGTATGTGTTCTTAGGAAATTATGCATCTCTGTATACATGTCCTGTCTCAGCGTATGAGGGCATCCCGGTTCGCATAATCTGATGGGTTAATGCATCAATGAAAAAGCCATGAGTTACTTCTGCAGCTGTAACGCATGTAAGCAAGCAGAGAAAAATCAATCCTAACCAAGTGTGCAACAAAAAAAAACAAAGTGACAGAAAGGAGCATAAATTATGTTGGAGACACACAGGAAGTACAAAGACAATAAATACAAGAGAATCACAAAGCAAAGCAGAGCAAAATCCTCCAACAAGAATTTCCTCTCCAGGTTTTAGTCTTTTTGAGAGAGAAAAATGTCATTTCTTGGATCATAAAGTAGGTTTTAAGAGGTGGTAATCCTCATAAACACAGACGGGTATAATGAAAAGAAAAACCTGTAATATGTCTAAACAGGCCAAACCCTGTATGCTGTAGCTGCTGGGAGAAAACAATAAAATAGACAATAAAAAACAAAGGATCAAAGCAAACAAAATGAAAAACATAAAGAGGAAGAAACGACACAGAGACAGGACTTTGGTCAAATTTATAGGCTCCAACTCATAAAAAATAGGACATGCATGAATGGACATGGATTGAATTATTTAACGTTTTCAGGAGAAGGGAAAACAACATAAAACACACACACACACACTAATTGATGTCACAGTGATAGTAATACTACGTCACAGAGAGAAAAAGTGTCAGGAAATGTGGTCACACACACACTAGTGGCTTCATTGGTGTGTGTCTGTATGTGTGTGTAGGTGTTAGATCGACCTGTAAAGTTGAAATTCTATGTATGAATATTTAGTTTGGCTGATTTCTTACTGAAGGAAAAGTCAATCAATCAATTTAATCAATCAATCAATTTATTTAAAGTGCAAAATCACCATGCATCATGGTCCTGATACATTTTACAGTAAAGGTAAAAAGTAGGGACATTAAAAAGATCATCAAAGCAAAGTTACAGTAAAAACAAGAACATTAAAAGAGCAAAGTTAAAAGGATGCTTGAAAAAGTAATAATCTAAGGTAGGCCGTAAAATAATGAATAGAGGTGGGTTTTCAACCTTGATTTAAAATAATTTAAAACATGTAGTGGTAGTGTATTCCAGAGATAAGGAGCACGGTAAGCAAATGCTCTAAAGCCAAGCGATTTTTTGTTAATTGAAGGAATAACCAGGAGAGCAGCATCGAGAGAACGGAGAGGACGAGCTGGTGTGTATGGTGTAAGTAGCTCAGATAAGTAAGGTGGTGCAAGTCCATGCAAGGCCTTATAAGTTAAAAGAAGAACCTTAAAATCAGCTCTAGCTTGTACTGGTAGCCAATGAAGAGAGGCCAGAACGGGTGTTATATGATCATATTTTCTAGTTTTTGTCAGGAGTCTAGCTGCAGCATTCTGGACAAGCTGCAGACTTCTAATAGCATAGTTTGGAAGACCAGAGAGAAGTACATTACAATAATCAAGTCTGGAAGATACAAATGCATGGATCAAAGTTTCAGCATCACGTAATGATAGAATAGGCCGGATCTTAGCAATATTACTGAGATGAAAAAATGCTGTCTTGGTGATGGACTTGATATGAGGCTGGAATGTTAAACGGGAATCAAAAATCACTCCAAGGTTTTTGATGGTCGAGCTTTCAGGAATAATACAGTCGTCAATGTTAACACTCAAATTCTCAAACAAATGCCCATGCTTTGCTGGTCTAACAACTAACAGTTCAGTTTTATCAGCATTTAACAGCAGAAAGTTTATATTCATCCATTTTTTAATTTCTAAAAGACATGCCTCTAAGTTTCGGAGCTGGGAAAGGTCATTTGGCTTAACAGGTACATATAGCTGTGTGTCATCAGCGTAGCAATGGAATTGAACATCATATTTACAAATGATATCACCAAGAGGAAGCATGTAAATAGAAAACAGCATAGGGCCAAGGACCGATCCCTGGGGTACACCAGACTTTACTACAGAGAAAGTAGAAATTGTATTATTGTAGTATACACGTTGAGTTCTATTTGATAAATATGAATGAAACCATGAAAGCACCGTCCCCTGAATACCAATATGCTTCTCCAAGCGGCTTAGAAGTATGTTATGGTCCACAGTGTCAAAGGCAGCACTCAAGTCAAGAAGCAGCAGCAGTGATGTTAAATCAGAATCAGCAGTAATTAGAAGATCATTGACTACTCTTGTCAGGGCAGTTTCAGTAGAATGACGGGACCGAAAGCCAGATTGAAATTTATCAAAAAGATTGTTGTTAGATAAGTGGTCAGTAATTTGGTTAGCGACAGCCCTTTCAAGTAGTTTCGACATAAAAGGAAGATTTGAGATTGGCCTGTAATTGTATAAAATTTGTGGGTCAGTATTTTGTTTTTTAAGCAGCGGTTTAACAATGGCAGTTTTGAAGGCTGAAGGCACAGACCCCACGGAAAGTGACATATTAATAATACGAAGAACAGAACTACTTAAAACAGGAAACAATTCTTTAAAGAGGTTCGACGGTATGGGGTCTAATATGCATGTCGTAGGTTTGGAGGCAGTTACCAGGCTGATGAGGGTCTCAGGGGAAATTAAAAACAGGTAAAACAGAGTAAAACAGGTTTTTAGATGATAACGAAATTTCAAATCTTATATAATTAGACTCCACAGGACTATATCTGTCCTGGAAGACAGAAACAACACATGCCATTTAATAAAAACTGGTGGCATTCCCCTTTAAAAAATGACAACCTGTTGACACTGAAGGTGTGTGTGTGTGTGTTCTGATGAGCTGCTAAATCCCTCACTCTGTGTGTTTATTTGCCTTTCACACTCGTAATTTAAACAGACCTTGGCAGGACAGCGGTGAGAAGGTTATATGAGCAGCCTGTGTGCCTTTACAAGTTGTTCATTAACAGCTTTATGGATGAACGGCTGAGTGCTTCCAGTAAGAGAAACAGAAAATGAGCCGACGACTGGGTGGAGGAAAGAGATGAGGATTTGGTTAAATTGTTATAGGAAAACAATCTTTAAATAAATGAGGCTTTGGCGAATCTGACAAAATTGCTTTCTGGAGATCTCAGAATTTGTCAGGAAGTTCTTGGAGTGTATGCTGGCTTTATTGCACAATAGGCACACATGGCTCAGGCTGGAGAGAAAACACTGTGATCATCTCTCTGTTTGGGGTCCTGCAGAGTGCTGACTCTCAACATCTCAACAAGCTAAAAACAGGCAGGAGGAGCTGGAAATGGGCCTCGGCGGCGGGTGGCTGTGTTTGTGCACCTTGGGGATGTTGGCTGCTTCGTGCTGGGGGATCTGCAGGACTCTGGATGGGATTAAGATCAACGTGATCCTGATTAAGGATGAGGATTCTCCCTGGAGCCTGAAGTTTGTGGAAGGAGAAATATGGAAGGCCATTGAGATGGATTCACAAATCAATGCTGCACACAGTAAAAATTACAATTTAATAAAATAGAACAGAGAGATTTACACGCCGCTAAGTGTGTTTGTGTTGCAGTTACAGAAAGACAGCAATGTACCGTGGTTCTCAAACTGTGTGGTGCATTTCCTGTTTTTCACTGTGGTTACTTTTTGTCTGGGATCTTATATTAAAGGAGCATACCTTTAATTTTTTATGTTTGAGCAACCAGTATACATGTTTAATTACTGCCAACTATTTTCCAGAACATACTGGTGCAGTACATTTTTGAATTGTTTTTCCTACCTTCCAGACCGCCATTAGCTTCAGTTCATTTCAGTAGGCCATTAAAATGAATTTGTAGAGACTTGAAACGTGCTTGAGATAAATAATCCATCACAGTGAACTGTTCGTTGTATTTTTGTTGAAGTTACGTGATTTAACTGACATGGAGAATAGAAGACAATGTATGCCTCCACCAGGGAATAGTCCCAAGAGAAGACGGCTTTTCCAGAGAAATTAAAAACGACCGTCTCTTCTACATTCAGATATATGAGTCAGCAGGCAAAACACTGAAGAAGATATCACTTGAACATTTGATTTTGAAAGATTAGGGAATATGGAAAAATAACACAAAAATTAAAATACAGTTTTATGTTTTGGAAAATGGTTGTGACTCACGTAATACTTCTACAGACAATATTAATTGTGCTCAAACATGCAAAATCACCGGTGTGGTCCTTTAAAGACTGAGCTCTTTGTGGATTTTATACCTTTAGATTACAGGAGATAAGTGGAGCGTTGACAGATAACTGATTAGACATTAGTTTGGACAGTAATAAGTTATCATTTATGGGTTGTCACTATCAGCCAAGAGTAAAACATTTAAAGCTTTGTTAACATTCGATTGATCTTTGGTCTATAATGATAAATGCTGTACTAGTCAGCCATTCTGATTGCTGAACTGAGGAATTATTATTTCAGTAACTGAAACCCATTAACTAAAGCAAACAACAAAAATCCTGTTCTGCTTCTCTTTCTTTCCATAAAAAAAATAAAAATAAAAAACAAGATATGAAGTTCAACCTCACGCCCAACTTTGGCGGTTTTGACACGACCATCTACCGACATAAAGGCTGCCACAGTAGCATGTGTGAAGGAGTGGAGGAGCTGAAAAACTTGACGGTGAGAAGCTCCGACTCTGATTTGGCTAAACTGAGCTTTTATATCATGATCGTATACATGAAAACTCAGATATCGTTGCTTTGCTTTGCAGAAATCTGGACAGTTGGGATGCGCCATGCTGGGACCCACCTGCACCTACGCTACCTNTTTGCTTTGCAGAAATCTGGACAGTTGGGATGCGCCATGCTGGGACCCACCTGCACCTACGCTACCTTCCAAATGGTTGAGTGAGTTTAGGGGGTTTCTGAGAAATGGGTTATATGTCGCATCGAGTTCTGTTCTGACTGTTTTCAGGGCATTTTCTAAACGTTTGTGACCCAAGTTGAAATGACAAACCAACAGAGAATCAGCTAAATGTTTCCTCTTTTGATTAGCAAACAACAAAATCATCATCATCTACAGTATAAGGATGACAGATATTCTTTATAATTTTGCGTCATCTCAGCATTTCTTGGTAGTAATAGATCACTAACAGTTCCTGTTAAAGGTATTGGGTGTTTTTTGTTTGTTTGCTTATTTCTGTTAACGTTTTGGAGTCTAAAATCAATTGTTCAAGAAAATTCTTCATTCAAAAAAAAAAATTCCAATCTAAAAGAATTTATCAAGAAAAAAAATCTTTAAAAAAAATCATGATAAAGTTATCAATTTTCTACTTGATTTGAATAAAGTAAAGTCTCCAAAAAATCCGCAAAAAATGTGTCAAATGTGACTTTAGAATGCAAAAGGCTTAATTAGGCCTCTTCTCAGGACTTTTTTTTTTTTTTTTTTNTCCATAAATCCTGAATATACACATCTTTGTATTATTATAGTCAAAATCTAAAGTTCTAGGTGCCACAGAAATCACTGAAATGATGTGTGCAGTAACGTTCATTTATATATACACTGGGGTCCAAAAGTCTGAGACCACATGTAAACTCCATGATGTTTTCCATGTAAATCTGGAAATAATCAGAAAGTCTGACATCACTGGAACATCGTCACATCATGCTGGATAACTTGACTCATCAGGTTTTTACTAACTTGTGGAGTCCATGATGCTGTCATTAAAGCTAAAGGGGGGCGTACCAAATACTAAGATATTCTGACATTCATACCAAATACTAAGATATTCTGACATTCGTGCACATTTTTCACAGATTAAATTTTTCACTTTAAGTGTTATCATCATTTGTAATGGAAAAGCTCATATTAAATTCAAAAGGAATGCAAAATACAAAACATTTTCACAGTGGTCTCAGACTTTTGGACCCCACTGTATCAGTGTATAAAGATGTTGCAGTTGCAAGAAGGTCTATGAGAATTAGCTGTACACAAGTAATCAATCCCTTTAGACCTTTACTCAGGACTGTGCAGGTGTGTACATCTCTCTGACTCACCTGACAGGTTTGTTTCACCTGTCAGGACAGAATAATTTACACTTTTATGAGTCTTTTCCTAGATGGAGTTTCTGTAAGAAGCTGAGAAGAGTATAATTGAGTCTAAGTGAAAATGCCTGTGTGGGCGTGCAGCAGGGTTTTTAATTTTACATGCCCTTACATGTATAAGTTTGCAAATTTTGAATGGGAGGTGATGCATCTCCCACTAATCTACTACCCACCTACACTTTTTCTTATAAAAACCGTTTCCTGTCTGACAGTTTGGAGCAGGGTTTGAAGCTCAGCACGCCCATCATCTCGGCGGGAAGCTTCGGTCTTTCCTGCGACTTCACGCCGAACCTGCAGCGCGTCCTGCCGCCGGCCCGCAAAATCTCCAACTTCTTCATCTACTTCTGGAACGCCGAAAACAAACTCAAACACAAGTGGAAGACGGCCTACGTTTACAAGAAGCAGACGAACACGGAGGACTGCTTCTGGTGAGACGACCGGGCTCCTTAAATACCTGATGTCACATGAAACGGCTGCTGCTTCTGATTGGCTAATTGAATTGGCTAATTGGTTAACTGAATTGTTGAATGACAGAAATGTTACAAAACATCACCACATATCATTGATAAAAACAGATTTAATTGGATTTTTTTTTTTTTTTTTTTTTTTTNTTTTTTTTTTTACGTTACACTCATTTTACTGACTTTAATTGATTTCCTCTTACAGGTATATAAATGCTCTGGATGCTAATGCTGGCTTCTTTGCCTCGGAAATTCAGAGAAAGGTGCTACGCAGACCAGAGGAACTGAAAAAAGTGCTCACTTCACCCCAAAACCGGACCAGTAACGGTAAGTGGAGACGTCTGGCTGTCTGACATGGAAGGAAGGAAACATATTAAAGAGTTTTAGTCCCATTTTTTTAAAACAGCTAAAGTTAATTTTTGGTTTTTGGCCACTAGAGGGCAGTAAAGCTTGAATGCTAAATACTCGACTGGCTTCACCAGCTTGTTTTTGCATCTGTGTCTCTGTCTTTAAATATTTGTTTTGTTTTTTTTTTGNTTTTTTTTTTGTTTTTTTTTTTTGTCTAAGATCAAAAACCAAAAACAGTGAAACTTATTATTTATTAATCATCAAAGACAAATATTACAGACTTTAAGATATTTCACTAATTTACTTTATGAAAATTAAGAAATCAACTTATGGTATTATACTAATATAAGAGGAATATCTCAAATCAAAGCTCTTCAGTTCAGTTAACTGGACTTACAAATATGTCCAATGCTGATTTACCAGGAATAATATTTTTTTTAAAACTTAAAAAAAAAAAAAAACTGAACATGAAGTAAAGTAAATTTCTGTGAGAATGAGGATGAAAGTGTCGGTGTGTGTCACTCGCACACACACACACATACACGGTTTTTGTGTCTGCAGTGTTCATCATGTGTGGATCACCGGCGGACATGGTGGAGGTGAAGATCAGCACCCCACAGGCCAACAGCAGCGACATCATCTTCATCCTCATTGATCTTTACAAGTCAGTCTTCCTCTCATCCACATTTCATCCTTCTTCCTCTTCATCTTCTTCTCTTTTTCTATTTTTATCATGTGATCTTCCATAAATCCTGAATATACACACCAACCACGTTTACTAGCACACCAGTATCCCAGTCTCACTTTCTGTTTTTGACTCCTTCACATGTTTCTGTGAAGATGCTTCACTTTTAACAGCTCCTCCTCTTCCTCCTCTTCCTCGTCTCCACAGTGATGGATATTACACCAACACGTCATCGCTGCCGTCCATGAGGAACGTGTTGGTGCTGACGATGCCCAACAGCAGGAAGTACAACGTCAGCACAGACCTGACAGGCAACAGCATGGTGAGGACTTTAGAATGTATTCCCAGAAAAGTTTTTTTTTTTTTAATTTCTAATTATCTTAGAAAATTTAAACAAAAATATATTGAATTGAAACAAGACTTTTTACTATTTTTCTATGCTTTGTTTTCTTTTTATAAACTTTTTATTTTTTTTTAAGAATTGTCTCTTTAGAGTCAGTTTTTGACACCGGCCAGGTGCCTCTCATTTTTGAGAAAAAAGATAAATCCAACAAGTTTTCTGCAATCATGAATGTTACTATGCTTTTTCAAATTTGTCTTGTTTTTATTTTATTCTATGTAATTTTGGAATTATTTTTGGAATTGTCTAGTTTTCTAGAATCTCTCTCTCTCTCTGTCTGCAGATGAACGACTACATGGCGGCGTACTATGATTCAGTGCTTCTGATTGGTCAGGTGATGAGGATGATCTTCCAGAACCCGGACATCATTGAGCTGCAGTCTGTCAGCATGAATTACTTCAGGAACATTTCCTTTCCAGGTAAGGATGGAGGAAGCAGACAGGAAGTGTGAAAATCACTTCTAACCACTCAGCGTTCACGGCAGCAGTCATTTTATCAGTGGAATGGTGAGGTTACAGGGAGCAGAGATAAAGAAGGTGGAGGATTTTAAGTACTTAGGGTCCACAGTCCAGAGCAATGGAGAGTGTGGAAAAGAGGTGAAGAAACGTGTGCAAGCAGGTTGGAATGGGTGGAGAAAAGTGTCAGGTGTGATGTGTGACAAAAGAGTCTCGGCAAGAATGAAAGGAAAGGTGTACAAAACGGTGGTGAGACCAGCGATGTTGTATGGCTTAGAGACAGTGGCACTGAGGAAAAGACAGGAGGCAGAGCTAGAGGTAGCAGAGACTAAAATGCTGAGGTTCTCTTTGGGAGTGACGAGGATGGATAGGATCAGGAACGAGTACATCAGAGGGACAGCGCATGTTAGATGTTTTGGAGATAAAGTCAGAGAGGCCAGACTGAGATGGTTTGGACATGTACAGAGGAGGGATAGTGAACATATCGGTAGAAGGATGCTGAGGTTGGAACTGCCAGGCAGGAGGCCTAGAGGAAGACCAAAGAGGAGATTTATGGATGTAGTGAAAGAGGACATGAAGTTAGTTGGTGTGAGAGAAGAGGAGGCAGAGGATAGGGTTAGATGGAGGCAGATGATTCACTGTGGTGACCCCTGAAGGGAAAGCCGAAAGGAAAAGAAGAAGAAGATGAAGACATGTTATCATTCATATATTATATACATACATACATATATAATATTATTAATTATTATTATTATTAGTAATAATAATTAATATTATTATTGTATTATATTATATATATGTAAATATTATATATTATTATTTATATATTATATTTTATCATTTTATATTAAAACTAAAGGCCTGAAACTGAAAATTTAATGGTAGAAAACACAATACAAGAGGAAAAAAAAAGACAAGATGAGTTTGGTAGAGAAAAAGAGAAATTAAAGAAAAAGAATTCAGACAGCCCTGACAGAGGTGTTGGGTTTTTGTGCGTGTGTGTGTGTGTGTGTGTGTGTCTGTATGTCTGTGTGTGGGTGTGTGTGTGGGTGTGTGTGAGACATTTAACTGATGGAGGCCGTCAAATCTGTTCACTATCACCGTAACAGGAGCAAGAGGTTACATGTTATAGCCTGGAAACTGCAGCAGTAAACTCTGTGTGTGTGTGTGTGTGTGTGTGTGTGTGTGTGTGTGTGTGTGTGTGTGTGTGTGAGAGAGAGTGAGAGACTGAAGATGTTCATTAATGATGCCAAATCAGGTTGATCTGTACCCTTTGGCATTTTTCACTACAATAGAGCACATACAGTCATTGGAAATTTTGTCATTTGTAAGCACAGAAAATGACTAATAATAATAAATTAATAATAATAATAATTATTATTATTATTATTATTATTATTAAAGGTTAAAAAACCCCACCATGGCTCAAAATTAAAAGAAAATGAACGCCACCTGCTGAAATAAAAGGTAAAGAGAAAGAGGTCACAGTTCTAGCTGCACAACAAACAAACAGGTAAATAAATAAATAAAATGAAAAGAATAATTTAGCAGATTGGCACTTTAAACTGAGCAGAAAAGTTACCATTAGAATCCAGATTAATAAACAGTACTCATTTAATTAGAGTAATAATTAGCAGAACAGTAACTAGAGAACACAAACTAATGACTAACTGATTTCTGGTGACATTTTATGTAATTAAAAATAAAAACTTTTTATGTTTATGGATGAAGATGTTTCTGTGATTCTGCTCAGGCATCGCTGGAAACTACAAGCTGGACATATATGGAGACAGAGACGTGACGTTCTCAATCATTTACACCACTGATGACCACAAGGTGACTTCTTATTTTCTTATGTCACTCAAACACATTTCACTCTTTAATGTAAAATAACAATAAATATGTAATAATAATAATAATCTCCTCACATGTTGATCCACAGTACAAAACTTTATTCACGTTCAACACTGAAGACAACCAAACCATTGTGATTGATGCAGACCCGCTTTTCATCTGGGGACAGAAACTTCCTGATGACACACTAGAGCAAGGTAGGACACACACACACACACACACACACGCACACACACGCACGCACACACACGCATGTTTTTTTTTTTTTTCCATATCTTTATTTTCATCTATAATAAATGACAATACAGGAATTAAACATGAGAACAGCAGAACAATGAAGAGGAAGAAAAAGAAACAAGTAAATAATAATATAATTCCAGGGGTTAACTACAAATCAAAACTTAAGTCACATTGTATATAATTTAAAATGGGTAAGTAAATCTAAAGTTTTAATGACTTTTTTGTTTTGAGAGAATTGGATCAAATTAATGTATTGTTTGATTTCATTTTCGAAAATAGCAAAACAAGGATTATAGTTGGAGCACACACGCATATGTTTGGTAGCATCTGTTGTTGACTGATGACGTAACACTCGCAGAAACCGAAGTGCATTGTGGGTCTCAGCGCCATTTTGGAGGTATTCAGTTGTCGCCGGTCAAAGCAGTTTATTTGCGTTCGCCTTCTTTTATTTGTTAAAGTACGCTCGTGTTGTTTAAAAGCTGCAATAATAAGTCCCACGATGGAAAAGGTATAAAGCTTGACCACGAGGAAAGATTTTTTAGGTTTCCAACCTGGAAAAAAGGCGATATGGACCGCAAGTAGAGGACATAAAGAGGGTTAGGATGGCCTGGGCTGCAGCGGTGAGACACAAAAACATCACTTCATATCACCAAGATATCTGCCTTCATGTTTGTTTGCTCTCAGCATTTTCATAAAGGTAAGTAAGACAGCTTTTGTTGTTTAAGTAACGTTATTAAATGTGGTGGTTTTCTGTCTTCTAATGTAGCTAGCGTTAACGTTATATCCGTGCGTTGTTTTGGATTAGCCACGCTAGTAAACACCCAGCGAGGACAGCAGAAACGGTTAATTTGGTCTAGTTAAGACTGTAAAATGATTCGTCTGATGTTATGTAGCTAGCTATAAAAACTTTTCATGTCACTGCAGGTCAACCTGCATATGAGACGATGGAGACTGATCCAGACTGGGCATTGTCCCTACATCTGTCCACACGGACGTTACACTTACAGATTTACAGAAATGTATTGTGTGCTGATGCTTCATCATGCTCCTCACTTCTCCTTCTGCTGTTCATGTTAGAACTGCATTTGACCCAGTCTGCATGAATATACAACAGTATGTAAAATGAAAATTTTCATAAATAATAAATATACACAACATAAATGAGTTGTTCCTTACTTTTTTTCCTTTTCATTAACTCTTTGATAGCCAAATTAAGTACGGAAACCAAATGTTGTGCAACAGAGTAAGGTTTATTTTGCAATTTTCAAGTACAAACATGTTATTATAATAACATGTAATGGTTGGAGGCAGCACTGCAGCTTTCTGCTGACAGGTCGTATGGATTGATGTTGTTAATAATAGACAGTTTAGCCACATACAGGTCCCTGGCGTCCTTGCTGAGTTTGTCTCGGTATGGTATTCTCTCAGTTTGCTTCTGCTTCTCCAGTTTGTCGATTAAATTAGTTGAATAACTTATTTAGTCATGTTGTTTACAGTACCGCTTCCTGCAGCTGTACCTCCAAAATGGCGACTCGGTGACGTCGCAGACAACAAAACCACGTGACTGACAGACCGATTGGCTGCATTCCATTCAGGTTTTTTTCAGGATCCTTGTCGCTGGCATGCTAACTTGCTAACACGGCTAAATGAACAGAGCCATAATTAATGTTATGAGTTATAAATGTTTTTCTCCTGATAGGGCATGAAAAAAAAAGTTACTGAAGAAAGCTAGGTAAGAGAAATTTAAAATAAATTAAACTAAAGCTAAATATACTAAACAAACCCAAAAGGCAACGTGGTAAAGTTGTTATCGCAGCTTTTTATGTTGTTATCACAGGGTGTTTTTTTTTTTTTTTTNTTTTTTTTTTTTTTTTAGTTAAGATGAATAACCCATGACAAATTAATAAAATTATTTTGAGTGCTTTGAATTTATTTTTAGGCGACTCTTTGGATTACAGATGAGTGAAGCTGCTTTCTACTGCCAATATGCTCAGTAGAAATATAAGAATTAGGACTTAAATACTGTTAAACCTTTCAGCATTACAAATTATGGTTAAAAATTGCATTATGAGATTACAAGAGATCAGGCTTTCTTGATTTGATTTGATTTTGATTTATTTCAAACATGCTGAAATATGCAGAACAAATACACAAAACAAGAGTAACAAATAACATGTAACATTAATATATATCAAACTCTCAAAACACAATTTCTTAGGTCAACATAAACATCAAGCAAAATTTAAAAAAAAATTTATTTTTTTTACATACATTACATGTTCAAAAAGGAGTAGAAAGAAGTATATACTTATTAAATCCTACCCCTTCTCCATCACTCAAATAATTTTCCCAAATTTTAACTTTCTTATTGGAGTCAGATAATACAAATTTGTATTAAAAAACTTGGCATATAAACTGCTGATGAAACTCAACATACAGTAAACGTGTGCGAGCTAAAAGATGCTAAACGTGGCTAAAGACTCCTGGACACTGTGGGGCTTTATCCGGCTGCTTACGTTTGTTTCCGTGGATTAATCTACATTCTGCTAAATGCCTGTTGTTTGTGTTAGTACCTTCAGACCCGGCTGTACTTGACATCATCGTGGTGGTGCTGGCGGTCACGGTGGTTGTGGTCACCACCATCGCCTTCATTTTCTACAGGTGGGTGATGACATTCTTATGCAGAAACTGAAAAACCAGGTTGGAGAAAATTATTTGAAATCAGGGTCTCAAGGGTTTATTTTAGGGTTTCAAGACCACAAACGACATGATTAAAACACCTGAGAGTTTTTTTTGTTGTTGTTTTTCCACCCAGACAGAACAGGAGAGGCCGCCAGCTCAGGAAACGCTGGTCCCACATCACCTCAGACCTCATCACGCTGCTGGAGGACAACGAACTCAACATCATCTCTCTGAAGGTGGACGAAGTGTAAAACTCTGTCAGCCTCACTCAGAAAGCCAAGTTAACCCTTTTTTTTAAAGGACAATACTGGTGATTTAGCATGTTTGAGCCCATAGAACTTGCATACACGTTATGTTACTGTTAGCCAAAACATACAACTGGAGCACACCATAAAAATCAACTTGTAGAGACTTAAAATGTGCTTGAGATAAGGAATTCATCAGCAAACATGACGTCCATTAAATCTTTTTGTAGAAATAACTTTATTAAACAGATCTGACATGGAGCTGGACCACAAAAAGACAATGTATGCCTCCGCCAGGGAATATAGTCCCAGGTGAAGACGGGTTTTACCAAGAAATTAAAATGGCCGTGCCTTCTACAATTGCGCAAAAGTGTTAGCAGGTGAAAGATTGAATTTTAAAGTGAGCATATCACCTGAATGTTTGACTTTTGAAGGATTAGATGATTTGGCAAAATAATAGGGAAACTAAAATATAGTTTTATGTTTTGGAAATTGTTTCATAATGTGTATGCAGGTAGTATTTATCAGCCTTAAACATGCAAAATCACTGGTATGGTCCTTTAACATGCTAAACGTTAATCTTTTTATGTTTATCTGCCCCATCAGATTGACGACGAAAGGAAAAAGAACAATTTTAAGATCCGCCGTGCACTTTATGACAAAAAGGTAGCCAGACAAAACGTCCAATCAGCAAGCGTTTGGAACATTTAATTTTTTTATTTAGGATTTCTAATCTAAATAAAGATCTGTGGTTTCAGATTGTGATTCTGAAGGAGCTGAAACACTCGGATGGGAACTTCAGTGAGACCCAGATGATAGCGCTAAATGCGGTACAACACACTACACACACACACACACACACAGAGCACGCGGTTGTTGACATCCTGAGGCATTTTCAGGTTCTCATGAGGTTTTACTGCCTGTCCTTTGTGTTAATGTTTTGCCAAACTTGCCTCTGTTTCTTGACAATGAAATAAAAGTTCACTCATCACATAACTAAGCCACGCCCACTTTTTTTCTGCAGCTACTGCAAATCGACTATTACAACCTGACAAAGTTTTATGGCACTGTGAAGTTTGAACAGGGAGTGTTTGGAGTGTTTGAATATGGAGAGAGGGGGTCACTCAGGGTGAGTATGACACATGCGCACACACACACACACACACACACACGTTTCTTAGAAATGTTCTAGATTAAAACACAAGACAAGTCAAGTATCAGTGCAAAACAAAAAGGAATTTACCAGAGAATTTATCATTTCATGAAAATTAAACATTACAAATGTACAGTCATATTTAAGAAGCAGCATGTTACACACACAAGATAACGTGCTGTAAACACACACACACATGTACATAACTTGTTTCTGTCTTCTTCCAGTACGTGTTGAACGACAAGGTGTCGTACCCAGAGGAAACCTTCATGGACTGGGAGTTCAAGATCTCTGTCATGTACGACATCGCCAAGGTGAGGCAGAAACGCTTTGCCGTGCTGGTGAACACGCAGTGAAACTTGTGACTTTTGCTGTGTGATGCCGTATGAAATAATGACTGAAAAGTATGTTCAGCCTGACGCAAACACATTTCTGCTTAAGGCATCACTCATAAATAACAGTCATGACTGCTTACATATTAAGTGACATAAGCTTCTGCTTTGGGCCCCATGGCTGCCAAGGCTGCCCCCCCCCCCANAAAAAAAAAAAAAAAAAAAACATGTAAAAAAGATTTTTTTGAAAACAATACATTTACCAGAATGTGTCCATCTGGAGCGGAAAAAAGAAGAGAAAAGAAAAGAACAAAATAAAGGCAGTGTTCCAGATTTTGAAAGTGAGATATTGTGCATGGGGGTAACTTTAAAATCTGCTTCAGACTCCCAAAATGCTAAGGCCGGCCCTGGTGAAAATGTGTTACTAATTTTCACATTCATAAGGCATTCGAGTACTCAGATTACTTTTGTTAGTACATACTTTTTATTATGTAATCAGCTTTTACCTGTAGCTACTATTTTAAATTCCGTTGAATTTTTTTGAATATGTGTTTTGGACCTTTGCATAGATCTGAACTAGAACACTTAAAAATAAAAGCCACTCAAAAAATATTAATATAGAACCATGCTCCATCTATATTAGGCCTTAACAGGCCTGTGCAGGTTTGGTGAAATATGGACATAAAAGCGATTCTTGTCTTAGACAAAATTTGGATTTGAGGAACAACACTGTCAAATTTTCATTTACTTTTAAACTAAATAACAGAAAATCAGATAATAAAACAACATCCATAGATGTCAGGTATTTGGTGGGTAACTGGTCAGTATTTTACTCAATGAATGCTTGATTCTGTTCCCAGAGTTTTGTCTTGCAAAAGCTTTTGGGCCAAAAATGAAACTGTCTTGCAATTCCTCAGGCTGCCAGTAGAGGTCAGATTCCTCACTCTTTGAACCTCATCGTTTCTTTCTTAAAGGACCATACCATCCATTTTGCATGTTTGAGTCTAATATATTCAATTTTCATACACATAACGTTACTGACAATCATTTCCCAAAGCATACTACTGGAACGGTGAATTAAAAATGTTTTTCCTACCTTCCAGACCTCCACTGGTTTCATTTCATTCTGGTACGCTATTAAAATCAACTTGTTGATACTTGAAACGTTCTTGGGATAGGTAATCCATCATCACCAACAAGACGTGCATTCAGGTTTGTTTTTTTTTAAGTTACATAATTTTAGTGTTTAAGCGCAATAAAAAGTGTGGAGTGATCTGAAAATGCTTCATAGTGGTGCATTCAAGTGCTGCAGTGAAGAATTGATAACAGGAAGCATTTTCAGATCACTCCGCAATTTTTATTGCGCTTAAACGCTAAAATTGTGTAACTTCTAAAAAAACCTGAATACACGTCTTGTTGGTGATGATGGATTACCTATCCCAAGAACGTTTCAAGTATCAACAAGTTGATTTTAATAGCGTACCAGAATGAACTGAAACCAATGGTGGTCTGGAAGGTAGGAAAAACATTTTAAATTCACTGTTCCAGTAGTATGCTTTGGGAAATGACTGTCAGTAACGTTACATGTATGAAAATTGCATATATTAGGCTCAAACATGCAAAACGACCAGTATAGTCCTTTAATTCCTGTTTGATATGAGATTGCTCAGCTACTTTGCTGTGTAACTCCTCTGTGCAGGGCATGTCGTACCTCCATGCCAGTGAGATCCAGGTCCACGGTCGCCTCAAATCCACCAACTGTGTGGTGGATAACCGTATGGTGGTGAAGCTCACCGACTTTGGCTGCAACACCTTTCTCAATCCTGTCAGAGGTAAAAAAAAAATCAAATAAATAAATAAAAATAAATTAATTAATAATTTAATCATTTGCTTTCTGACTGTCTTACATTCTCTTGTGCCTTCCTCCTCCTCCTCCTCCTCTTCCTCCTCTCAGACTTATGGACAGCTCCAGAACACCTGAGGAAACAGGGCACCTCTCAGAAAGGAGACGTTTACAGCTTCGCCATCATTGCTCAGGAGATCGTCCTCAGGAAGTGCACCTTCTACACCGAGTGCTGCTCCGACCGCACAGGTGTAACACACATACACACACACCTGAAATTAACACACACCAAATTAACACACCTGCCAAACGCTTGTTACCACATGCATTAAACAGTAAGATTTCCCCCCAAAAAATGTGCGCAGTTAAATCTAGAAGCTTCTGCTGTGTTTAGAACCAGTGCACAGCCAATCAAGAGCCAGTTTGATTCAGAGCCACCACTTTCTTCGATTTGATTGGCTCAAAGTCAGTCAGTGCTACAAAGGCCAACATGATCAATATATGTTTAAAAGATGAGCTGTATTTACAGTTTTGACCCTATTTGCACATAAACACCCAGTCATTGATAAGTGAGATTGTCCGTGATGTCACATAAATTTAACGTCTGCGTGTCTCCGAACAGAAAAGCTGCCCAGGGTGCAGTTTCCTGTCGCTGTGACGTATTTCAGACCTGACCTTGACTTTGATGAGGTTTCAGAGAAGGAATTAGAGGTTGGAGATTCTCTTTGCGATGTGCTTGACTGCGTGGGGAGAAAGAGATTTAATCATCTTCAAAGCTCTCTGCTCTCTCTCTCTCTCTCTCTCTCTCTCTTTAGGTGTACACATTGATTAAAAGCTGCTGGGATGAGGATCCAGAAAAAAGGCCTGACTTCAAGAAGGTAGAAAACTGTCTGGGGAAAATCATTAGGTAAATGCCCTCTTGATTTTCTTGGGTTATTTGACAAGAAAGACAAGACAAGAAGCTCTAGAAGTTTCTGTTCCTCTCCTCTCCAGTAAAATTCATAACCAGGACAATGAGAGCTACATGGATAACCTGATCAGACGCCTGCAGATGTACTCGAGGAACCTGGAGCGCCTGGTGGAGGAGAGAACGGCCCTCTACAAAGCTGAGAGAGACCGAGCCGACTGCCTCAACTTCATGCTGCTGCCTGGGTCAGTTTACACCAATCTTATTCACGGATAAACATACATGTAAACCAAAATCTGGTACATCTAACTGGGATCATGGCTCAGGAGGCTCATGCTGCTTTGTGTGTTTCTGTACATATTTGTCTGCTGTAGCCCAGTGGTGAAAAGCTTGAAGGAGACAGGTGTAGTTGAGCCAGAGCTGTACGAGGAAGTGACCGTATATTTCAGCGACATTGTCGGTTTCACCACGCTGTGCCAGTACAGCACGCCCATGGAAGTCGTGGACATGCTCAACGACATCTACAAGGGCTTTGACAGCATCCTCGACCACCATGATGTCTATAAGGTAAACTGCGTGGCGGATGAGAATGCTGTTCAGCAGCTTGACAGACGGTTAAATCCTCTTCGTTGTTGTGTCTTCTTCTGCCCTCAGGTGGAGACGATAGGTGACGCCTACATGGTGGCATCCGGGCTGCCGAGACGAAACGGGAACAGGCATGCGGTGGATATCTGCCGCATGGCGCTGGATATCCTGGCATTCATGGGCACTTTCCAGCTGCGACACTTACCTGGCATCCCAGTGTGGATATGCATCGGTGTGCACTCAGGTATGATGCACATTCCAGTGGCCCTGCGGCAGCCGTGGTTGAAAGATCACAATTGTACGAATTGTGATCTTAAAACAAAAAATGGATTTCCTTAATTAAGTTTCTTTGCACAAATCTGCTGTTCCAGGTTCAGATACTTGTCATTGGTAGTCAGATGTGGCCTCGTTCTTAAAGCCACATAAAGGACTTAGAGAGGCCAAAATGATACAACGTGCTGATCAAATTAAAAAGGAATTTCTAAATGACAAAACAAACGCCAGAAATTACTGCAATTGTTAAACTCTAACAAGTTCATTTGAGAGCCATTGCAAAAGTTGATAATAGCAAAGTTTGGCCATGATGATGTAGAAATGAAAGCTCCTGCTGCACACCCGCACGGGTGTTTCAGCTACATTCTGATCAGACTCTTCAGAGGTGAAGTTGCTGTTAGTCTGCTGAGTTTTGTCTGTTTGGAAAAAATCTTCTCCTAAAAAGATGTACCAGCTTAATTCATCTCCCTCTCATATGTCCACTCACTGTCTTTTATTTTTTGTAAGTGGTTAAAATGGATGAAAAGTACTATTTCTCTGTCCGTTCAGGTCCGTGTGCAGCAGGAGTGGTGGGGATAAAGATGCCCAGATATTGTTTATTTGGAGACACAATCAACACAGCATCTCGCATGGAGTCCACAGGACACCGTGAGCACAGAAATAAACACATGCATAATACTAACGGGAATTTAATGAGCGCAAACCAGAAGAGAGCTGATTTTTGTTATTATTCTGTAACGTCCTCCAGCCCTGCGGATCCATGTGAGCGAGCCTACCATCAACATCCTGCAGAGGACAGACTGCAAGTTTGAGTACGAGATAAAAGGAGAAACGTACCTGAAGGTACAGATGCAACCCTGTTCATGAAATAGCTGCAGCCAAATTAAGAAATTTCTAGTGAATGTGTGTGTGCGTACTTTCACCAGGGTAGAGGGACAGAGACAACCTACTGGTTGACAGGTGAGACGGGCGAAGACTACGACCTCCCAACTCCACCAACGACGTAAGCAAACAATCTCTCAAACATCCGTTGACTTTGGTTTTACATTTAGACTTGGAATTTGACTCTGTATTCTACATTCCCAAACTGAAGACAGACGTGGAACTTGTCTTGGATAATCCTGAATCTGTTTAAAACCTGTTTCTCTGCTCCTTCTCTGGCTAGGGTTAGTCAGAGGAGAACCCTAACCCTAACCCTGTTGTTTCAGAGAGAACGTCCAGCGGCTCCAGCAGGACCTCGCTCACATGATCCTGGCCTGTCTGGAACGTCGCTTTAAAGGGTCCGTCCGGAATAAGAAGATGCTCTCACTCAGGCAGAGAACGGCGGATGCCAAAGACCGGGATTGGGAGATAGAATCAGAGAGCGACCAGCCTGAATACCTGCATCTGGCCACCGTGGATAATACCCTGAGTACGTTCCTGTAGGACAAAGATGGCAGAGAGTGCAGCTTAATTTGACTGTTCACACGCGGGGCAGTGTTGGATATGCAACTGCCATTTATTTCTCATTGCAGGAAAGTCTGAGATTTTCAAATTTGTATTATAAATCAAAGGATTCTATATACATGTAGCATATAGATAGATTATGCATAACGGTAGTATATGAATATTAATTAAGATAAAGTAATGGTATGCAAAGTTGCAATGCTAAGATCATAATTTCAATAAAGAAATATTAATCTTATTTAAACTGGACACCATTCACGTTATGTGGACAATTAAGTTGTTTGAACTTAATATTTTGATTATTTACTTAATATTCAGTCTCAGATCTTAACTTAATATTCGGGCTCAAACCTGAAAAGTAATGGTTTTTGAC